>CM050166.1:427602224-427752224 GCA_027410445.1 Discoglossus pictus | reverse complement strand
TTGCAAATAGGATTTTCTTACGTCCGATTTCCTTGCGGACGTTTTAGATCAAAGGATTTCCTCTGGCGCGAGCGGCCGCAAGAGATAGCAAGGCACCGGCCGCAAGCCTGCCGGAATCCCCGGCCGGAGGGGAATAGAATAGCCGAATAGCTTGCGGCCGGTCCTTGCGGCCCCGCAACGGCTGCGGCCACTAATAGAATGAGGCCCTTGGCCCTCATTCAATTGCAATGTGGCCAACTGAATAGGGCTCGAAATAAGCACATAGCATATTTTTTTAAAGAAGTTTTTAGTTAGTAAGCATCTATCCAAAAGCAAGTTCTTCACTAACTAAAAACTTCTTTAAAAAAAATATGCTATGTGCTTATTTCGAGCCCTATTCAGTTGGCCACATTGCAATTGAATGAGTGCCTTGGAGAGGATCTGCAAAGAGGAGTGGGACAAAATCACTCCTGAGATGTGTGCAAACCTGATGGCCACCAAGTACCAAGACGAAGGGGTCAAATACTTATTTCCCTCATTGACCTGCAAATCAATTTATATATTTTTTTTACATGCGTTTTTCTTGGGGCGGGGGGGTGTTATTCTGTCTCTCCCTGTTAAAATACACCGACCATTAAAATTATAGACTGATCATTTCTTTGTCAGTAGACAAACGTTCAAAATCAACAGGGGATCAAATAATGCACCCCCCCCCCCCACACACACACTGGGCTTATATATATTATATATAATATATATATATATATATATATATATATATATATATATATATATAAAATATAATAATATATGTATACGGTATATATAATATATATATATATATATATATATAATGACTTGCATAACTTCCAATAAAAGGGATTCTCTAATCCAAGTGTGTTCAAGTTCAGAGAACTGAACCAAAATTGCCTTTTTTCTAGGAACTTTATGTAAAGCTATACTTGAGCCCTACTTGATGCAGTCTCCAAGATATAACGTGTGTTATCCATTATCTAATACAATGTGTAGCCAGATTTTAACACTTTTTAAAATAAAATCAGCTACTTCTTGGGGTGAGTCCCTTTAATTTAAACCAAAGTGTCCAATTCTAAAGAAATACTCAGGAAATACCTGCCTCTGACTGATGACCGAAAATGCAGTGAAAAGGTCAAAGGTCAAAATTGCATCTAGTCCCATTTTATAGGTGGGTTTTATTAGGTTGGTTACAACAAATAACTTGTCATTGGGAAATGTGCAAGAGATCTCGCTTCAAAAAATAAGAGGCAATAAAACAAAATAACAAGCGCAGAACTAATCCAATAAAATAGGGCAATCAAAGCAGACCCTGCTGTTCTCTATAACCTTTTTATGAGTATTTTTATATAAAATATATTTATTTATTTTTCTAGTGACTTGTGTCCAGTAAACAGTCCTGTATGTCCTTTTATGTGCCAACATCAGATCAGCTCATAAACATTGTATATAAGTAGTGATATCACGTTATGGATATATCATTATAAGACTATAATTAAATGTGCACAGTAAAAAATACAAGTAAATGGTATATGGAGGAATATTGTATTAAATCTCTTCTCTAAAACCTCATGATGACTATATAACTAGCAATCAGAACTATAATATTTTACAATGCTGAGTATAGATAAATTCAAATATAATTATGTTTTCAGTTAATTTAGAGGTTTCAGCATTCATAGCAGATATTGGAAAAGAAGAGCAATGTAAAGTACCACTGTGGTTATTTAGCCCTAAAATAATATGTAGCACTAGGAACAGGGATAAAATCTTAACAAAAGAGAGATAAAATGTAATAAACCAAACTGGCACAGAAAGGGTTGAGGTCCCTGCTCTAAGTTGTTGTTGATCAGTCGTTCAGTCCTGTCCGACTCTCCAGGACCCTTTGGACCTCATCATGACAGGCACATCTATCAGCCATTGAGTTTCTGAGCTCCCTCAAGCTAGTGTTTCTGTCTTCAATGATCTCTTCAAATCCACGTCCCCTTTTTCATGTGCTTTCAAGCTTTCCCAGTATTCTCTAGGGAATCCTGTCGTCTTATGATATGGCCAAGATATTTGAACTTTAGCCTCATTATCCAACCTTCCAATGAACAGTTTGGTTTGATTTCTTGTATTACTGATTTATTGGATCTTCTTGCAGGCCAATGGACTCTAAGCAGTTTTCTCCAACACCACAATTCAAAAGCCTCAATTCTCCAGCGCTCAGACGTCTTTATGGTCCAGCTCTAACATATTTGTTACTACTGGGAATCAATAGTTCTAACTATGCACATTTGTTGATAGTGTACTATCTTTACTTTTTAATTGCTTCCCCAGACTTGCCATAGCTTTCCTCAACAGAATCAAACATCTTTTAATTTCATGACTACAGTCACCATCTGCAGAGTTCTTGGATCCCAGGAAAATAAAATATGGCACTGCCTCCACTTCTTCCCCATCTATTTGCCAAGAAGTGAGATTGCCGTTTGCCATGATCTTCATCTTTTTAACGTTGAGCAGCAGGACAGATATTGCACGTTCTTCTTTCACCCCCCGTGTAGTATCATCGGCGTATATGAGATTGTTGATATTTCTTCCAGCAATATTGATTTCGGCTTTGGATTCATCCAGTCCAGCCTTACGCATGATGGACTCTGAGTATAGGTTGAATAAATAAGGTGACAATACACAACCTTGTCCTACTCCTTTCCATAACTTGAAACAACTCTGTTGTCCTATGTTGGGTTCTGACCGTGGCTTCTTAGTCCACATACAGGAGGCAGATGAAATGATCTGGTACTGCCATCTCTTTAAGAACTTGCCACATTTTGTTGCGATCCACACAGTCAAAGGCTTTAGAATAGTCTATGAAGCAGAAGTAAATGTTTTTCTGGAACTGTCTTGCTTTCTCTATTATCCAGCGGATATTAGCAATTTGATCTCTTGTGCCATGCGCATCTGGTAGTTCCTGGTCCATATATTGCTGGAGTCCAGCTTGTAGGATCTTAAGCATTACCTTACTGGCATGTGAAATGAGTTCAGTTGTTCTCTAGTTGATGCAATATTTGGCACTACCTTTTTGGGATGTAGACTGACCTTTTACAGTCTGGCGGCCACAAATGTGTTGGCATAAGGCAAGCAACACTTTCACAGCATCATCTTGTAGACTTTTGAATAGTTCAGCTGAAATCCCATAATTTCCCACAGCCTTATTATCAGCAAGACATCCTAGGGCCCATCTTACTTTGCTCTCCAAGATGTCTGGCTCCAGCACATTGGACAAACTATTAAAGTCATCACTGCTGTTAAGACACTTCCTTATGGGTCTTCTGTATATTCCAGCCACCACTTCTTTATCTGATCTCCCTCTGTTAAGTCCCTACCATTTTTTTGTCTTTTGTCATGCTCAGTTTGGCATGAATGGCTCCTTTCAGATTCCCAATTTTCTTGAAGAGATCTCTTGACTTTCCCATTCCGCTATCTTCGTCTATTTCTTTACTTCACTCATTATAGAACGTCTCCTTGTCTCTTCTTGCAATCCTCTGGAATTCTGCATTCAGTTGGACAAATCTTTGCCTATCTTCTCTACCTTTTGGTTTCCTTCTGTCTTGGGCTACTTTAAATAGACAGTGATAAAAACAAAAGGAAAAGATTTGCTTTCTGGTGGTCTTGTCAGGTGGAAAAAGAGTATGGTTATGAGCTTGTCATATTTCAGACAGTGACATATTGGGTGTAGGAAATGATTGGTGCAGAGATACGGGAGGCGACTAGGGGAGTATTTGGAGATTATAACAAGTATAGTGTACGTCTGGACATCCAACAGGGGGAGTAAAGAAGCACATCTACTGGAAGCAACAATGTTAAATTCAAATGTAAACACTGGTTTTATTTCTAATCAGTAACTAAAAGAACAAATTAAACTCTATTGTATGACTACTACAGGGGCTCTATAAAAAAAAAAAAAATTTAAAAAGTGATTTCTTCAAATATTTTCCACACTAGAAATATAAATATTTTGATTTTAACATTTGTTATGCAATTAATAAAGATGTAGTCGTTAACAGGAATACAAACACAGAGATAAAAGGTTTGAATCAGAACATTTGAAGTGTTATTTTGACCCCAAATAAGTGGCAAATTAATGAGAAACAGCTGAACATCAATATGTCTTGTTGACTAGAAGCACAAGCTGTGCCTGTCCTAATTGTATATTGATTTTAGTGCAGATCCTGATTAAGATACACTTTAAAGCTATAATTTCTGATTTCCTATTTTTACATAGGAATCAATGGAAAAACATATTTAGAAATCTGACCTCCCAATTAATTTAATTAAAGCTTGAATACATAAATGTGGCTCTATGTCACTAAACACAACACTGAAAATAACTTTTTGACAATGAGTTGTATACAAGCCAGTGATTCCTCCAGATGCCTTCACTTCTTGCTGCCTGCCATTTTTTGTCTCTGAAGGCTCTGAAAGGACCACAAATCAAAAGTACCCAACAAGTGCCCATGTACTTATGCACTAAACAAAAATCTACTTTTTTCCCTTTGGTTTGAAGTTTTTTTACTGTATGTATGTTGTGAAATTTAAGCTGTGCATACTTCATCAAATGGACTAAAAAATAAATAGATAAATAAATAAAATAAAACGTATTTAGCAACCATTTAAAAATAATTATAACTTTTTTACGAGTTTTCAATCTTGTGTTGGTGCTTTATGGAAAGCTCTATGTACGTTTGATATTAGGCTCAAAAACAGGGTCCTCAATTCTGTGTATGTGTTGGTTTTGCCTTGTATTTAACCCCTGTATTGGGCTATGGAATATGTTGGCGCCTTATAAATAAAGTATAATAAATAAATAAATAAACCCACATGTGGGCATCCAACCCAACACTGCTCATCACTGCACAACAGCCTTATCATACTACACAGTTGTATTAAAGTGGATAAATAAATAATTAAATATAATAATTTATATAATATTATATAATATAATATAATACATAATATATATATTTAAATAAAATAAAAAATATAAAACTTGATAAATAAATAATTAAAATATACGGTAATAATATTATATAATATAAAATATAATAATAATATAATTATAATATATATTTAATTAAATAAAAAGTACTAAAGTGGATAAATATATAATTAAATATAATAATTTATATAATAATATATAATTGAAAAGAATACATAATATATATATTTAAATAAAATAAAAATATAAAACTTGATAAATAGATAATTAAAATATAAAATATAAAATTATATAATAATAATATAATTATAATATATATTTAATTAAATAAAATAACAAGTACTAAAGTGGATAAATATATAATTAAATATAATAATTTATATAATAATATATAATCTAATATAATACATAATATATATATTTAAATAAAATAAAAAATATAATGATAAATAGATAATTAAAATATAATAATATTATATAATATAAAATAATATAATAATAATAATAATAATATTATTATTATAATATATATTTAATTAAATAAAATAAAAAGTACTAAAGTGGATAAATATATAATTAAAATATAATAATATGTATAATTAAATAAAATAAAAAGTATTTTGTAACCATTTACAAATAAATATAACTCATATGGAGACATCTAACCCAACACTGCTCATCACTGCATGGTGGCCTTATCACACTATATAGTTGTATTCAAATGGATAAATAATAAATTTAATTATTGTGACTTGTGAATTATATACAGCATACCCCGTAGCACTACAGATGTATTTAGTGTATAATAATTATTGGACATAAATAATTACTGGAACAAGTGCCTCTGCGTGGGTGCTCTGATTAGTGAGGATGTCATTACCCTCACGCTGTGGTAGCATTTATTTTGTTTTTTCTTTCGAAGGAAGACAAAACCGACTGACTATTAAATATTGACATATGTATTTCTGTGTACAAGCACCAGGCACCATATTGCCCACAGCAAAGCAGGACATTCTGCACAGACCACATACCAGGTCCACTGTGTTAAAAAGGTATCACTAATCTACAAATGCTGGGTCAAGGTTTAGACAAAATGCAGCTGGTTGAAAGCAGAACTTGTATTACATCTCCATTGTTTGCAGTAAGTGCACCGGGGCCCTCCTCTAGGGGGGCCCCAGTGCGGTCAATTTATAATTTTTTCCTTTATATTTACACTTTTGTTTGCACTGTAGCCCCCCCCCCCCCCCCAAAAAAAAATGCTACAGGTTAATTTGGTTAGTCTTTCTTCATAACTTAGCCACTCCATTCCCCTTATTAGTTTTGTTGCCCTCCTTTTCCAGCTCTAAAATGTCCTTTTTATGAAGTGGTGACCAAAATTGTACTCCATACTCCAAATTAGGGTGTAATAGGGATTTGTATAGTGGGAGAATTATATTTGCTTCCCTGGCTTCTATACCCTTCTTAATACATGCTAATATTTTACTTGCCTTTGCAGCTGCTGCTTGGCACTGAGCACTGTTACCTAGGTGGTTGTCCACAAGCACTCCCAAATCCCTTTCAATATCTGATACACCTAGATTTGCTCCATTACGATTATAAATTGCATGACTATTTTTCCTTCCCAGATGCATAATTTTACATTTATTTGTATTAAATCACATCTGCCATTTGGTCACCCATTTTTCTAATTTATGTACCGTATATCCCTTTGGAGGGAAAGCACATCATTTAATCATGATTTAATTACCTTGCACAACTTCGTGTCGTCAGCGACACAATGGAGACACTACTTTCCAATCCAACTTCTAAGTCATTAATAAATATGTTAAAAAGGAGAGCTGACCATCTCTCAACAAGATTCTACAATGTGCTGCTGAGATAGGCTAGGACACTGCACATCCAGGCCTACAGAATCTGTGTCTGCATATGCTGTAGTGGACAGACCCATACAGGAACTATTTGTTTACTTTTAGGCAGTAAAAACAGAGCGTCTAACGCATCTTAGTAAAATAAAGTACACAAAAGTAAATAGATACACAGGGATATTCTATACCCAATAAAATCCAGAAATTTTCAATATCCCTTTAAATATAAATAAATATACAAAAAAATGGTCATAATAACTCACCATTATAGTTAGATAACCATCATCAAATACATAATATATGAGTTACGTCTGCATCATGCAAGTTTCATCCTATCTTACCATGTATACGGGTGGTGAGCATTTGGACTCTACTAAACTCTTCGGCTTCTTCTGGATCTCTACCATGTTGGGTGAAGGGACTTGTGTACCTCAATGAAGCTGTGAGCTATATCATGTAGGGTCACCCAAGAAGGGCAGGTCATAGCAAAGAGGTCTGACAAATCACTGCCCACTGGAGAAGGAACTGGCAACCCACTCTTTGCCAAGATAATCTTATGGATAAGCCTAACCAGAGACATAATAGATGTGCTTGGTATGCTGCAGTCCACAGGGTCATGGGGAGCCGAACACAACTAAACAACACATCAATAATAAAGATATTTCCATACCCTTTCCCTGGTCTCATTGGTGAGGAATTTGGTGCACTCGCTGTAATTAGCCCAAGTACGATTGTGCCCTTGAACCAGCTCCCAGCTCCCGTTCATGTCACACCGTCGATGTGCTTGACCTGCCAGGGAAGCAAATACAACTCAATACAAGAGTCAGTTAGGCCAGATTCAAGCGTGGCATGCCCCTCAGGCTACAGGAAAAATAATCGTTACAATATCACTTGCTGCCCCATGAGAAATTCTCTCCTTTTTGAGTTTTTCTTTTATAAAGTATATTGATTTTCTAGCCTTATTTGAACTTCAACCCCATGATGAAAATCTATTCCCTGAAATGAAAAATTGGAAGCTTTGCCCAAATAAACCTTTGCTGTTCCCTGCGCCTGCGCATCATTTTCTTTAGTGGGAGAGAGACACAGGGGTGGGAGAGGGTGGGGGAAGGAAAGAGAGAGACAGGGGATAGGGGTGGGAAAGACACAGGGGGTAGAGAGAAAGGGGAGAGGGTGGGGGAGAAAACATTGGGGGAGAGACAGAAGGTGGGGAGGGGAGATAGAGAAAAGGAGGGGAGGAGGAAGAGAGAAAAGGAGGGGAGGGGCAGGGGGAAGAGAGAAGGAGGAGGGAAGGAGAGAGAGATATAGGGCACAGAGACAGAGAGGGCATAAAGACAGAGACGGTGCACAGGGAGAGAGATAGGGCGAAGAGAGAGAGAGGGCACAGAGAGAGAGGGCACAGAGAGAGAGAGGGCGCACAGAGGGATAGGGTGCACAGAGAGAGAGGGAGGAAGAGAGGGGGAGGGAGCACACAGAGAGAGGGGGCGCACACAGAGAGAGGGCGCAGAATGGGAGAGGGTGCACAGAGGGAGAGGGCGCACAGAGAGAGAGGGGGGAAGAGAGGGGGAGGGAGCACACAGAGAGAGAGGGGGAAGAGAGGGGGAGGGAGCACACAGAGAGAGGGCGCAGAATGGGAGAGGGCGCACAAAGGGAGAGGGCGCGATCATATATTATACCATCATTTTTGATGGGCGATTGACTAGAATTAAAATAATCTACCTGTTTGCATCTAAACATAATTTTATTAACTAGTGCTCAAAAGTTCTGTTTTTACTTACTGAAACCTTCCAAATAGTCCCTACAAAGCTAGTACTATATGTACTAGCCAATCACACACTGTTCTACATGGCTGACAGTCTGGTGGTTAAATAAAGAATAATAATATTGCATATTACAAAGCTCTGTGCCATGATATTGTTGTATTTCACCTGTTTCTGGCACAATATAAAGCAAATAATATACTTATGTATTTACATGTCCTTGGACTGTATTAGTTATGTGTATTTATTGTGCTTGGTACTATTTGGGCTTTCTTCACTATTTAGCCCACAATTAGCTAAAAGAGACATTAAAACCATATTCATGTGTTGCATCTGATAGAGGGTATTTGATAATGTATCATTGTGGGTTTACTTTTTGAAAATGCAGCGCTCAAAGCTTGCCCCTGTCAGCCAATGAGCAGTAATATTAATGTATGAGTCATACTTGTCTGCCAATGAAATGTAAGTATGCTCTGCGCATTGGCTGTTAGTTTCAATGGACTTTAAACAGGTTTTACTCAATATTTTTTCATGCAAAACACACAAGTTTAGTATTTTTTTTTCAAATGCATAAAAAAGTGTATTCCATGTCTCTTTAATGAATTTCTGAAAAGTAGCCTTGCGACCAGTCCGACACTGATGATACCCTCAAATAGCATTGTCCATGGATTGCCTGGCTCGCTAATGTTTGTACCAAACTTAAATTGACACCATTAGTTTTCATGCATTTAAAAGAGCAGCGTTAAACATTACCAAGGCCCTAAAAAATATATGAAAGGACCATTTACCTCACTATAAGTGCTCTTCATGGTGTGAAAGAGCGCAAGATTCTATGATCTATTGCTTTTATTTTCATTATGCTAATAACAGCTAACGATCTGCAGTGTTAGGTCTGTTTACAGACACTCTCCTGACTGTTCCGTGATTTACAGCATCTGCTGACAACTGCCGTTCCAAGCTCCTTTAACAGAAAGATGTATAGCTTCTCTCTGCTTTCAGGAATGTCACCAGCCATCAGTTAACCCACAAGTAACATATTTAGGCGCTTCCAGCAGTCATTTCCTTGCACAATGAATTTGGGAACTGTCCACACTTTTTCTGCTTCTGCTCTCTGCACAGAGCTCTTGCTGTCAGTCTGCCTGGGGGACTTGCCACATTCTCATGTAAACAGAACTTAATTTATGATTTGTTCGGTGAAAAAGCCGCCTATTTCAAAAAGTATTTCAACATGTTTTACAGTAGTGTGCTCCAAATTGTGCTGAATAAACTGGCTGTTTAAGTAAAAGCTATTTAAAGTTCATTGAAATTAACAGCAAATGCACAGAGCATGCTCACATCTGTAAATTTAATTGGTCGGAAAGTATGACTCATACATCTATATTACTGCTCATTGGCTGACAGGGGAAAGCCCCCATATTTGAATATTTTTTCTGCTTTGAGACCCTCTTTTCAGATGCAACAAAGAACATAATGCTTTCAATGTCTCCATAAGCCCTGCGCTAAAAGAAGCCATGCGAGAAGTTGTGGGTCTAATAATGACATACAGTACATGCTCATTTGTTGTGATTAAGAGTTCCCAGAATGCTATGGGAGCATATTTAGGCAGATTTTGTACTATATTTTCTGATCTCTTAGACTATAGGTAGGCAAGTTCGGCCATGAAGAGCCACACACAGGCCTGGATTTGGGGATTCCTAAGGTGAGTCAATCAGGATTACTGTATGGAGCAGGATATCCTCAAATCCTGGCCTGTGTGTGACTCCTGGACCAGACTTCCCTACCCTGTCACAATACACATATTTATTATTTGCTTTGTACTTTTTGCCCAGTATAACCATATTGCATTTCTATGTCCCATACTGCAGAGAGGTATATTGGATTTGCAAATACACTTTTCCCGGCTTTAAATGAGTTAATATCTTATTTTTGGCAGATCTTACCATGGTGGTTGAAATCGTAGATGTATTCTGGGCACTGTATGGATACCACCTTGCCAGGCATCCCTTCAGGCCAGCAGACGATGCCATCCCACTCAGAAAGACAAAAGCCATCTGCAAACACAACAGGAATATGCACTTAGGTTTTTAATTATCTATAACAGAGCAAAGAACCAAATTAAGAAGAAAACATATATTCTGATAAAGTAAGAAATGGGAACCCCAAACCATTCCACTTCAGTGAGTGTAATTCCATGGTAAAGTTATATTTTAGTTCACCATTAATTAATATTTAAAATATAACAGTAGCAAAGCAAATCTTTAGCAGGAAAATGTCATTTACAAACACAGTTTACTTCATCAATGGTCACTGCCAGTGGAAGAGCTACTGTTGGCGCAGCAGGTGCAAAGCACAGGGTCACACAGCAGGGTTAGGCCCTATGCTAAAGGGGGATCTTAATTTATTAGAGGAGGGTGGCAGATAATTGTTTTATAGAAAGGTGATCTGATCGCCATAGTGGGGAGAGAGGGGACTGGGAAAGAGAGAGGGGGGGAGTGGGGAAGAGAAAGAGTGAGGAAGAGTGAAGGAAGAGGAGGGGGATGAGACACACAGGAGAGGAGGGGGGATGAGAAACACAGGGGAGGAGGAGAGGGGGGGGAGACACACAGGGGAGGAGGGGAAAGAGACACACATGGGAAGAGGGGGAGACACACATGGGAGGAGGGTGGAGACACACAGGGGAGGAGGGGAAAGAGACACACATGGGAAGAGGGGGAGACACACATGGGAGGAGGGGGGGAGACACACAGGGGAGGAGGGGGAGACACACAGGGGAGGAGAGGGGAGACACACAGGGAAGGAGGGGTGAGACACAGGGGAGGGAGAGGAGGGGGAGACACAGGGGGAGGGGAGAGGAGGGGGAAAGGGGGAATCTTAATTTATTAGAGAGGGAGTGTAGAAGAGAGAGGGGGGAGTGGGGAAGAGAAAGAGTGAGGAAGAGTGAAGGAAGCAAAGGGGAAGGGGAGAAGGATAGGAAGTGAGAAGAGGAGGGAGAAAAGAGGAGTAGGGTTAAAAAATGAGGGAGAAGATGGACAGGGATATAGAAGAGAGGGGGAAGTTAACGAGAGAGAGGAAAGAGAGACAGCGAGTGAGAATAGGAGAGGGAAAAAGAGTGAGGCGGGAAATAGAAGATGACAACGGAAAAAGAGAGGGCAGAGTGTTGGGAGAAGGAGAGAGAGAGATAAGGGATGAGACAGACGGAGAAGAGTTAGTGAAATAAAGGGTGGGAATAGAGATAGGGAGACAGAGGGAGTGGGAAGTGGGAGAAAGGAGAGAGGAAGAAGAGATGTATATATATTTACTAGCGTCTTGCCCGTCAAAAATGACGGCAATAAAAACTGATGCCTGGCAATGCTGTTTGCCACACAATGTAAGCCTCTCCCCCTCTACTTTACTGGCCTTGTGATGAGCGCCTTTGGCGCTCATCACAGGCCTTGCAATGAGCCCCTTTGGAGCTCATTGCGAGTCTCTCCCTCTGTCTACTTCCTCCCTCGTGTCTTATTTCCCCCCTCCTCTCCCTCCCTTGTGTCTCCTTCCACCTCGTCTACCTCCTTTGTATCTCCTGCCCCCCTGTTTTTACCTCCCTCTCCCTCCCGTGTCTCTAAACCCCTCCCCTGTATCTCTTTCCCCCTTCTCCTCCTATGCATCTCTCCCCCCCCCCTGTGTCTCCCCCAACCCTCCCCTGTGTCTCCCCCAACCCTCCCCTGTGTCTGTTCCCCCCTGGCCTGTGTCTCTTTTCCCCTCAGCCCTGTGTCTGTTACGGCCTTCCTCGTGTCTCCATTTACCTCCCTTGTGTATCTTCCCCCCTGCACTCTCTCCCCTGTGTCTCTTCCCCCTCCTCTCACTCCCCTGTGTCTCTTCCCCCTCCTCTTTCTGTGCCTCTTCCTCCCTGTCTCTTCCCCCTCACCCTCTGTGTCTCTCCCCACTCTGTGTCTTCCACCCTCTCCCTCTGTGCCTCTTCCCCCCGCCTCTCTCTGTGTGTCTCGCCACTGTGTCTCTTCACCCCTTCCTCTGTTCCCCCCCTCTGTGCCTCTTTCCCACTCTCTCTGTACCTCTTCCCCCCCTTCCCTCTGTGTCTCTTCCTCCCTCACCCTCTGTATCTCTCCCCCCTGTGTCTCTTCCCCCCTCTCCCTCTGTGCCTCTTCCCCCCTCTCCCTCTGTGCCTGTTCCCCCCTGGCGTGTGTCTCTTTCCCCCTTCCCCCTGTGTCTGTTCCCCTCCCCCCCCCCATTTCCCTCCCATGTGTATCTTCCCCCTGTTCTCCCTCCCGTGTGTCTTTTCCCCCTCCTCTACCTCCCCTGTGTCTCTTTCCCACCTATCCCTCTGTGTCTCTCCCCCCTCCCTCTGTGTCTCTTCCCCACTCTCCCTCTGTGCCGTGCCTCTCCCCCCCCCTCTTCCACACTCTCCCTCTTCCCCACTCTCCCTCTGTGACTCTCCCCCCCCTCTTCCCCACTCTCCCTCTGTGACTCTCCCCCCCCCTCTTCCCCATTCTCCCTCCCCTCTTTCCCACTCTCCCTCCCCTCTTTCCCACTCTCCCTCTCCTCTTTCCCACTCTCCCTCTGTGCCTCTAGTCCCCCCTCTTCCCCACTCTTTTACCTGCTCTTGGGCCGCGCTGCGCGCAAGCGCGGCTTGCGCCGCGCTCTGCGCATGCGCGGCTCGCGCCGCACTCTGTGCAAGCGCGGCACGGGCGCAGAGCGCGGCTTGCGCCGCGCTCTGTGCAAGCGAGGCTCGGGCGCAGAGCGCGGCTTGCGCTGCGTTCTGCGCATGCGCGGCTCGCGCGGCTTGCGCCGCGCTCTGCGCATGCGCGGCTCGCGCCGCGCTCTGCGCAATGCGCAGCACTTTATAATTGTCCTAACTGCGATTCGTCTGAAGCGTGACGACGAATCGCAGTTAGACAATTATAAGCAAGCGCGGCACGGGCGCAGAGCGCGGCTTGCGCCGCGCTCTGTGCAAGCGAGGCTCGGGCGCAGAGCGCGGCTTGCGCCGCGTTCTGCGCAATGCGCGGCTCGCGCGGCTTGCGCCGCGCTCTGCGCATGCGCGGCTCGCGCCGCGCTCTGCGCAATGCGCAGCACTTTATAATTGTCTAACTGCGATTCGTCTGAAGCGTGGACGACGAATCGCAGTTAGACAATTATAATATATTTATATATAGTAAAAACAAAAAATACATATGTGTTCACATTTGAATGTGAACTGCTCAGAATTCCGAGGAATACAGTTATTGCACTGCATTCTGGGAACTTGGGCAGTAACCTGCAAATGTGCCCACAAAGGCTTCACTCTTGAATCCAATACCGTTTCAAACATGCCTGCTGTGTTACACAGCTTTAAGCAAAGCCCAGGATGGATTATGTACAAGCCAGAAAACCGACCCACAGACAGACATTTTGAGGTTACTGCCTCTCATCAGCGTGGGGCCGGTTCCTAGCTTGTAATTATAATATAATTGTTAATTTTAAGTAAAAAAATATTTACAAAAAAAAATCATATTTTAATTATGAATTAATAGTCATGAGGGGTGTGGGGTGATTTCTCTTAGCCAGGTCTAGGGCTAATCAAACCTAAATGCCCCACTGATACCTGGGGTAGCCATTTCATTTTACAACATCCTTGTGTTAGTGAGAATTAAGTCAGACTAGAATTTTTTAATATTTTAATATAACTGCATTCATACGCCAGAGAGAATATGACTGTATAGTGATCGAGGAAGAGGGATAAAAGGGATTATTTAAGACTTAGAAGTATCAGGGATGATATATATGTATGTATATTGAGAGAGGGGTACACATAGTTATCATGCACAATGCCCCCTACAGACAAAGGGCCTCATTCAATTGAGATTTGGCCAATAGAATAGTGCTCTAAATAAGCACATAGCATATTTTTTTTAAAGAAGTTTTTAGTTAGTGAACACCTTGCTTTTGGATAGATGTTTACTAACTAAAAACTTCTTTAAAAAATATGCTATGTGTTTATTTAGAGCCCTATTCTATTGGCCAAATTGCAATTGAATAAGGGCCATATATTCCAGAATTTAAGAGAAAACAATAGGAGTCGATTTATAAATACAGTACTATGGATGGACAGGTTCTATACATATATATATATATATGACATGTATTATAATTGTGAAACTGTGATTTATTGTCGTGCTTGCAAGCCTCGCGAAGCGAGGCGAGCCGTTGAGGCATTGAAGCCTTCCGAGCTCAGAGGACTTAGGCAATGAGCGCAGAAGGCGCTCATTGCCCGCGAGCCTCGCGAAGCAAGGCGAGCAGTTGAGGCATTGAAGTACGCAGGACTTGGGCTGAAATAAGCTCTGAGGGCGCCTGCAAGGCGAGCAGTTGAGGCACGCTGGACTTAGAAAAAAAAAGGAGTTCAGGAACTTAGGGACTTAGAAAAAAAATCCGACCTCAGAGAAAGCCGAATGCAACGGCCCGAACCGCGGAAATCAAAAAACACAAGAAAAAAGAAAAATAATAAAAAATAAATTAAAACACACACACAGCACAGGGGGAGAGCCAGGAAGCCTGGGTGTGAGGTTGCAAGCGAATTTGAGCCAAATTTGGCATGTTTCATCACTCGAAAATTGGCTAAACAAGAAAAAAACACTGGCCGAAAAAATGCAAAAAAATCTGAAACTGAATGAAAACGAGGCTGAGCAAAGCCAGGCACGCGGGACTTAGAAAATACACGAGGGAAAAGACACTAACACTTACACCAACAACGCCAGGCATGCCGGACTTAGAAAACAAAACTAACGCCAGTCAGCCAGCGCCCCCCACACATAGTTTCAGCACACACACACAGAGATGCTGGAAAGAGACACATGGCATTCCCAAGCACTAAACTTGCAGGTTAATGAACTCTGCAATGAGCGGCCCCGTACAGTAGGTGGGAGGAAAGGCTTGCAATGAGCGGCCAAGGTGCTCAGCGAAGCAAAAGCCTCACATTGTGTGGCAAACAGCATTGCCTGGCTTACCCTTTTATCCCCATCATTTTTTGACGGGCAATTCGTTAGTATATATATATTCTACCAAAGGAGGTGGATATATTTTTCAATAAACATGGTATTCAGGGCTATCCTGGATAATTAGAGAGGGAGTATTGATCCAGGGAGGAGTCCGATCGCCAGTACCTGGGGTCAAGAAGGAATTTTTTTTCCCCTTTTGAGACAATTGGCAAAGTTTCACAATTTTTTTCTGTTTGCTTTCTCTGGATCAATTAATAACTAATCTGCATATTGCAGGTCAGAGGAGATCTAAAAAGGTTTAGCATGAATGGCTTTTTTCAACCTCAATTAAAGTACTATAACTATGAAGTGTCTCGTATCTGATTACTTTCTGAATAAAACAAACAAGATAAATTGGTGGAAAATACATAGCTGAGACAAATACACCACTCAGTTCTTCCTCTACTGACAAACTCATAAGGGAAATAAACATCATTCACAATAAAATAGTTATTTGTTACGGGATCTCTGCGGTTTTTATATTAGGGAATGTAATGTTTCTGCCAACATTTAATTGGAACAACTCGTTTTACTGCATTCAAATAACGTTTTTTTTTTGTTGTGATCCTTTTAAAAGTGCAGAAAAATGAAGGAGAAACGTAATTTGCACATTCCTATTATTCATTTAAAGAAGAATCAAGTGCTACAAAGGTTAAAAACACATTTTTCAATCACTGCTGTGGACATATATTTAAATATATAAAGAACTCGGTAAAACTATGCAAAAAATGTAAATGGAAAATAAAATACAGCCTCTAATAAATTACCATTTACATGCAATTATGCTGCTGTGTGATCTACTATTTAATTTCCTGCTGGTGGGAAAAGATTTTGAATACACAGGAAGATTCTACGTCCACAATGGGAATGTGGCATCTACAACTGCTAGTGCATTTGCTAGGTCTAAATAAAAGATTAGTTTACAAAGACACACACCTGAGAGAGTAACAGGCAGAATCAGTTCATAAAAGAAAATGGAGCAATGCACTAAGGAAAATCTGGGTATTTACTTATTTTCTATAAAAAAAACATTTAGCCCATTATCAAGTTTAGTTATTCAAAAGAATTTGACCACAATGTTATTTTTGATACCTGTGTAAAGAGAGCTAGTGAATGAAGAATAAGGAGTAACCACCATAGAGTAGACATGGGATGTAGGTGCTGAAAATGTGGTCATTTTCAATAAGTAAACCTCATAATGAAAAATGTTTTAGAAAGTAAAACAAAAATCAGAAAATTCCCATTTTCATCTTTTTTGTAGAATATTATTTATTAGTTTGTGTATATATATATATATATATATATATATATATATATATATATATATATATTTATATATTTATTCTTTACTGGGTTGTTCCATTTTTTCTGACTTGATTCTCTCGGGTACAATCCGATTGTAAACTAATGAGCTTTCCTTTAGTACTATTGAAAGGACTGGCACTTTTAGCTACTACTATGTACTTAGAAGCTTCTTCTACATTCAAAGTCTCTTTTCACATTGAGTATAAAACAAAATGGTAGATCAATAAGTTTGGATTTACATTTTCAGCGCCCCTAGGCATATCTTTCTTATCCTCTGCATATGTGCACACTGATGTGCTTGTGGATTATATATGTTTATATATCCTCTAGTACTCACCATTTCTTTGTGTGCAGTGACAACCTCACAACAGCTTCCTTTTTTATCCCAAGGAACTTTTTAAATAGGAAATAAGGCGCCCTTCACAGGGAAGTGCCCCTAGGCGGCTGTCTAGTCAGTCTAATGAGAAATGTGTCCGTGTCAGCAGCATAATTGCATATAAACGGTGATAAATTATATTAATTAATAAATAAATAGGATATTTAGGAACATGCTGGCTCTTTAAATGTCTGTAAGTATATGTTTTTATCCAAATCTGTAGCCTGTACCTTTCTTATAACTATTACAAATTCACCAAATACATCTAAACTTTTTAATATCATGCTGCATTCATTACATTCGCTGTACAAAAATTTTATTAATTTTGGAAATAGGACATTTTGTATCATCTAAAGACACTGTATAAATGTGCTTATGATGAGCAGTAAAAAAAAAAAGCAAAAAAAAAAAATTGCAATAACCCCACAGGAAAATGTGGAAGTATATTATTTTTTTGGGAACAAGATTTATTGGTATGAAGGGACTTGTCATTGCACAAAATGTTACTTTTTCATTTTGTGACAGATCAGTACAAAGTTTGCCCAAAAGGAGGAAGTTTCAAAATGAGTCACAAATCAATTTTATCCAAAACTGCAGCACTCGACATGAGTTTAAAGTATTCGTTATTGTGAGGTATTTATATATTTTTGGTGGGAGTTTTGTAGTTCTTGCCATATGAGGTGGTTTATTACTTATAGGCCATAAGGAAGGTTAAGAAATGAGGGAGAGGGAGTGGACAATGCATAGGGAGGAGGACGAGGAGTGGGCAAAAATGTGAAGCATAGGGCCCTTGTAGGAGGCACCTCTCACATCCTCGTGGGTGTGTCCTGTTCCATTCCCACCAATGAGGTGCCAGTGAGAGGAATATACTAGACTTTATTAGGTACGCTATAATTTTATAGTACGTACAATATTTAGGTGGATTTTTGTAGTTTTTGCTTATGAGGTGGTTTATTATTTAAGAGGCCATGAGGAAGGTCAAGAAAGGATGAGTTGAACAGAAGAAGAAAGGAGAGGTATGGATAAAGCATAGGGATGGATATGTGTGGACACAAATGTGAAAAAAACATAAATTAAGCCCTCATTCATCTACAACTATGAGACAAGTACTTGTAGGGGGCACCGCTCACATTCTTGTGGGTGTGTCCTGTTCCATTCCCACCCCTGAGGAACCAGGAGAGGAAAATACTAGTTTCCGTGAGGTATGCTATAATGTTATAGTATGAATAATATAATAGTGAATTTTTGTAGTTCTTGGTTATGAGGTGTTTTTAATGGCTAGGTCACCAGGAAGGTGAGGACTTAGAGGACTGGAAAAGAGGTGTGTCTTGCTCCATTCCCACCCATGAGGAGCAAGGAGAGGAAAACAATAGTTTTTATGAGATATGCTATATGTTCCATTCCCACCAATGAGGAGGCAGGAGGAAAAAAATAATTTTTGTGAGGTATTCTATAATATTATAGCGAGCAACCTTTAGGTGATTTTCTATAGTTCTTGCTTATGAGATGGTTTATTATTGTATAGGCCACAAGGAAGGTCAAGACTTAGAGGAATGGAAAAGAGTTGAATAGCGGAGTGGACAACTTATAGGGAGGTGGATGTGTGGACAAGAAAGTGTAAAAACATAAATGGCACCCTCATTTATTAACAACTATGAGCGAAGTCCATGTGGGAGTCATCTCACACATCCTCGTGGGTGTGTCCTATTCCATTCCAACCCATGAGCAGCCAGGAAAACACTAGTTTTGTGTGGTATGCTATAATTTTATAGTGTGAGCAACATTTAGGTGATTTTTGTAGTTCTTGCTTATGAGGTGGTTTATTACTTTTTAGACCACTAAGACGGTCAAGACTTAGAGGAATGCAAAAGAGTTGAACAGAGGAGACGAGTGGACAACACATAGAGGGGAGGGGGTTGTGGACAAAAATGTTAAAAAAGCATAAATGGAGCCCTCAATCCTTTACAACTAGGAATTAAGTACTTGTAGGAAGCACCTCTTACATCCTTATGGGTGTGTCCTGTTCTATTCCCTCCCATGAGGAACCAGGAGAGGAAAATAATAGAGCTTGAAGTTTTCTGTTAACAATATGTCTTTCCATGTATCGTTATTACTGATTTACAGACATAAAACCCAAAGTTTTTCTTTGTACATATTTTGATGTTTGTATGTAAAGGCATTTGTTTTATTATCATACTTTTTTAATTATAACATATATATATTATAAAATATATAAAATGCACAGATGACAGAGGAACTCCAGAACAAATTAGCAGTTTTATTTTATAAAACTGGTTACATCAACCTAATACTCTTTTCCAGGGGTGGAAGACCTTGCTTTTGGATAGAAGTTCATTACCTAAAAACTTCCGTTAAAAAAATATTATTATATATGTGCTTATATAGAGCCCTATTAAATTGGCCAAATCACATTTGAATGAGGCCTTCAGTAAATTGTACTGAAATTGTCTGTAATGGTTCCTTATATACTGTAAAAAGCAGGGGTAGGCAAGTTCGGTGCTGGAGGGTCACACACAGGCCTGGTCCATTGTCCTTTAAGTTTTTCTCATCCTGATTGACATTTAGCAGAACGATTTTTATGCTCTGACACTTGTTGTTGAATATTCTCACGGCTCAGTAGTGAGATTTCCGTTTGTAATTAAGTATAATCCGGAAAGCTAGAATTAGTCCACACGTGGGAGCCCTCTTCCAAATGTGAGAAAAAACACCTGCAGCAAAAGATGCCAAAAACAGGGCACGAATCTGTGTGAAATGTTTACTAAAAGTCGCTTGTCACAGGAAAGAGAGTCAGATATGAGATATTTGACAGTTCTCAGGTTTTAGTCATATTTCTGGATCAATAAAGGACCTCTGTCACCCCAACAGGAAGTTGATTTAATTTTTAATAACATTAAAAACTGTCTATACATTATACTAGCAGTTTTTCTTTAACAGTAAATAATTCCTGAAATATTTAAAATTGATTTTGAGGCTTTTGTATGCTAGTGTGCAGCTCAGATTGCTAATGTGGGTGTGAGAGTACTTGATAAAGGTGGGAGAGGGGTCTAACTGTCAGATAACATTGCAAGTCTTTATGTTGGCCACTACAAGCAGACTGTAATCCTAATTAGCACATTAATATGCGTGATACACTCATTTGCATATAAATACAGCATTAACAACATGGAATTTCCCAGGATTGATTCACTTAAACAAATAGATAACACAACATTTAGTCAGTTTTTCATGCTCTTTAAGAATAATCTAAAAAAACAACAACTTGTTTTTTAGACCAAAAAAGACACAAGGGAGGGAGGGGGGGAAGAGACACAAGGGGGGGGGAAGAGACACAAGGGAGGGGGGGGGGATACATCCCGTCATTTATGGCGGTGAAACGACTAGTATTAATATAAATAAGAAACTATATTTGCCAACCAACCATGCTAATTTTTGGTTATTAACTAATGTGTTTACCACCCTGAAGGATGTTAGATAAGCAAACAATTGCCTATTTTATCAATATATAATTGCACAAAACAGGTTCAAATTGACTTAAAATGTTTATTCTTGGCTATAAGTCTTCGTGGACCACTTAAATATGTTTGAGGGCCTTCCAACACAAATTGAATGTTATTCACGTAGCTAAACCTCAGTATAGAGTGTGAGCTTATGGGCAATAAAAGCTATTATAGATTAACTATTTATTCATTTTTATTCAGTTTGTTAATTTTGTTTCACTTTTTTTGCAATCCACGTTCTGTGAACCAACTCAGATATAACAAAAAAAAAATTCTCAATCTTTCTCATGTAAAAAATGAATAAAACAAATAAAAAAAACAGAATTATAGCAATATAAATATCCCCTTATCTAGTAGGAATTTAGTATAGAAACATCTGTGCCCTGTTATAATTAGCATTATTGTTTGTGGTAAGTAAATCTCTTTGTTTTTTAATTTACTCCACAATCATAGATAATATTGAAGACAAATTAAACTACAGGGTTTCTTGTTTCCATCAGAGACTGAATAGCAGTAAATCCATTTGCATACACAATTTTTGATGTATTTTACATGAAATTACTTTTTAGACACAAAATGTTCTCAGTAACTTATACTGCAATTATATCTCTCTGTTTGTGCTCTGAAAATAGAAGCTCGTATTATGTTTGTTTTTAATTACTCTAAAATTATTGCGGAAAAAGTCAGGAAATAAAAATCTAAAATCATCATCGCCGTATTTATAAAAGTGCTGAAAAATGGACGGTTTCTGGATTTTACTAGATGTAACGGAGTTGGAACACGAATCCAATATCTCCGCTGGTATACGGTAGAATATCCAAGAAGCACTACAGTCTCACCATTCCCGACCTCCCATATTGGACGACACACAATTTTGGAGTCAAATGAATACTGACTTTATTTTGTTATGTGCAGAAATATTTATACACATCTCTTCCCACAGGCAATCCACATCCCCCATAGTTGGCCACACAATACACATAGAGGGACAATAGGTTAGTCACACCTCCCTGGCAACTTGATATAATCAGACATTGATTAAATCAGCCTTCTTTGTTCTTATCTGAGAATGAAAACACTTTATACAATCGACTCCCTTATCTCTGAAGTCACTGTAATAGGATTATCTATTAGCCTAGGTCTGCAATAGTCTGGCTAATATTCTGCAGAGCATAAACCAACATACATATAATATAACAGTAGGATCATATTTTAACCAAGAATTAAATAACCATAAAACAGGGCAAAACAGTGATGGGTTCCGTTACACTAGATATGTAGTATACTTGTGTATCTATTTATTTTTATGTACTTTATTTTATTAATAAGTGCTTATAAGCTAGTTTAGCCCAGTTTCAGTGCCAACTTCCCTTTTAGAATTAACGTGATAAAATATATTAAAAAATGATATCAGTACATCAAAGATTAACAAATATGGCGGCAAAATCATTCATATTTCATTGATTTTCGGAGTCCAAGTCCACCGTATAACATTATGATATCAATTTAAACTAAGAGCTAAATTTTATGTATTTCTGACAATATGCAAACACAAGATATTTCAAGATTACAGACATCCATTGGTAATAGCTCTATTGACAGTGTCCTCCTTATAGTCTGGGAAAATAATCATAAAATATTTAACATTCTTCATTTTAATCATAACATAAAAAGGCTGCTCTGAAAATCCAAAATGAAAATTCTGTAGCGAAATTATATTTACTCAATAGAATAACATAGGTATATAAATGAAATATTTGGCATTCTTCAGAGAAACTTAAGCCAATAACCTTTTAAATAATTGGATTAGTCATATTCCATTTTCAAAGTTTTCTTGGAAATAAATAAGTTTGCTCAAGTGGGATTCATTATCTACAGAAAAGAGGAAATTAAGATAGGTTTGTGCTGTCTGGATTGAAAAGGAAAATATATATATATATATATAGCTCCATATCCAGCATTGTGGGCCACTACAGACCTAGGCCCTCATTCAATTGCAATTTGGCCAATTGAATAGGGCCCTAAATAAGCACATAACATATATTTTTTAAAGAAGTTTTTAGTTAGTAAGCATCTATCCAAAAGCAATGTTTTCACTAACTAAAAACTTCTTTAAAAAATATGTTATGTGCTTATTTAGGGCCCTATTCAATTGGCCAAATCACAATTGAATGAGGGCCCTACTGTGGATTACAGTCAATGGTCCAAGTCAACTTTCTTTAAGACCTGACTAGTTTTGCTATTTATCTTGTTTGACACTTCCTACTCAGTAAAAAAGGACCTTTCCATTTGCTTCCTTCACTAACACAGGGGAGGGGGCAGAGACACACAAGGAGACACACAGAGAGGGGGAAGAGATATTGGGGAAAGAGATACAGGGGATGGGGAAGAGACACAGGGGAGTGGGGCAGAGACACACAGGGAGACACACGGAGAGGGGGGAAGACACACAGGACAGGGGGGAAAGATATATTGGGGAAAGAGATACAGGGGAGGGGGGAAGGGATACAGGGGAAAGAGTGGGGGAAGAAACACACGGGAGGGGGCAGAGACAAAAAGGGAAGGGGGCAGAGACACACAGAGACACACAGGGAAGGGGGCAGAGACAAACAGGGAAGGGGGCAGAGACACACAGGGAGACACATGGAGAGGGGGAAGACACACAGGACAGGGGGGGAAGAGATATTGGGGAAAGAGATACAGGGGAGGGGGGAAGAGATACAGGGGAGAGAGTGGGGGAAGAGACACAGGGGAGTGGGGCAGAGACACACAGGGAGACACACGGAGAGGGGGGAAGACACACAGGACAGGGGGGGGAAGAGATATTGGGGAAACAGATACAGGGGAGGGGGGAAGGGATAGAGGGGAGAGAGTGGGGAAGAGACACAGGGGAGGGGGGGCAGAGACACACAGGGAGACACACGGAGAGGGGGGAAGACACACAGGACAGGGGGGGAAGAGATATTGGGGAAAGAGATACAGGGGAGGGGGGAAGGGATACAGGGGAGAGAGTGGGGGAAGAGACACAGGGGGTGGAGAGACACAGGGGAGGGGGAAGAGACACACAGGGAGACACACGGAGAGGGGGGAAGACACACAGGACAGGGGGGGAAATATATATTGGGGAAAGAGATACAGGGGAGGGGGGAAGGGATACAGGGGAGAGAGTGGGGGAAGAGACACAGGGGAGGGGGGGAAGAGACACACAGGGACACACACGGAGAGGGGGGAAGACACACAGGACAGGGGTGGAAAGATATATTGGGGAAAGAGATACGGGGGAGGGGGGAAGGGATACAGGGGAGAGAGTGGGGGAAGAGACACAGGGGAGGGGGGAAGAGACACAAAGGGAGACACACGGAGAGGGGGAAGACACACAGGGCAGGGGGGGAAGAGATATTGGGGAAAGAGATACAGGGGAGGGGGAAGGGACACAGGGGAGAGAGTGGGGGAAGAGTCACAGGGGAGGGGGGAATAGACATAGGAGAGGGGTGGAGAGACACAGGGGAGGGAGAGGGGGAGGAAAGAGACAAAGGGGGAAAGGGGGATGAAAGAGACACAGTGAGGGAGAGGGGGAAGAGATACAGGGGAAGGGGGTGGGGAGAAAATAAATATTATCCCGTCGGGCAAACGACTAGTATATATATATATATATATCACATATAATAGTTGTCAAACTACTAATAGTTGTCACGCTTTGCGAGCTTGCGGAGGTGGAGGCTCTACGGTGCCTCCCAAGCGGTTACAAACACCCACAGAAGCAGGAAAAAATACATCTAACACTCAATGATTAAATACGGACTTACACAAAGAAATACTAGCCGCGGGACATAGAAAAAAAAACATTACGAAATCGTAAAAATACGACCCTAACGGCCGAACCGCACTCACTTGAAAACATTAAAAACACAATAAATACACACAAAAAATACATAAAAAGCTTACCCACAGCAAGGGGGGCACCCGGGACCTCTGCAAGTGAAGTTACGCCTCCATTTAAGTCCAAATTACAGTGTTTAGACACCCGAAAATCCCCTAAGCGAGAGAAAAAAATGTCCGCCGAAAAAAATGAAAAAGAGGCTACAGGACCCTAAAGCGCAAAACACCACCAAACACATACAGATTTTCAAAAAATCCGTACGAGGTACAAGATACACTATTAGCAAGGACGCTAAATCATCCACACACGCGTAACACATCCACATTCGCTGCCATTTTACAACACTAACTTACACAATGCGGAAGTACCCAGTTACACTAACGGCTTCCCCTCGCGCACGCAGCCTATTTACACTACACACTGCACACATTGCTGACACTTACACCTCAGCTCCACAACAGTGCAAACCTACATTGTATGCTGCAGGAACATTAAAACAGATTGTCAGCTCTTCAGCACAATGCTTCCTGCATATATTACTTACAAATAGGTAAAGTATATTAATTTATTAATTTATTAATTATTTAATTAGCATACAAAAATACATATACACAAAAACATTTTTAAAAACACATAAACGCAAAAGACATTCACTGCGCGCCTCACATCGAGTGCCAACGCTGCTCATAGCACACAATCTACACCAGGGGACAGCCTTGCAATAAGCGCAAAAAGCAGATCAGCGCCGACTTTACAATAACAGCAAAAGCGCCTCTGATAAAATAAAATACAACAACCAAGAGCCTCGCAATGTGGCAAACAGCATTACCTGCCTTACAATTTTATTGCCCAGTAATTTTTGACGGGCTAGTCGCTAGTATATATATATACATATATATATATATATATATATATATATATATATATATATATATATATATATATATATATATTACATTTGTGTTCACATTTCAATGTTTAAAAATAAATTAGAAATTCCAAGAATTATAGTTATTACACTGCACTCTTGGTAACTGGGCAGGGACATGCAAATGAGTCCACAATGCCAATTGTAATCCAATACCACTTAATACATGACTTCGTTAAGGCATATGCCTACTGTATTACACAGCTTTAAAACATAGCATGGGTTCCCTGGTGGTCCAATGTTTAGGATTTGGAGCTTTCATCACTGCGCTCTGAGTTTGATTCCAGTCAGGGAACCAAGAGGTCACACCACCCTGAAGACATGCAGGGTTGGGCATGGTCAGTACTTGGATGGGAGACCACCTAAGAATACCAGGAGCTTAATGCTGTGGCACACTGGAGAAAGAACTAGCAACCCACTCCAGTATTTCTGCCATGAATATCAAGTGGATCAGCATGACCATGGACATAAAGATGTCCTGGTGTGTTACAGTCCATGAGGTAACGGAGAATCGGAAACAACTGAGCAGTGCAGAAAAAATATCATATATACATATATATATATATATATATATATATATATATATATATATATATGTGTGTGTGTGTATTTTATAACTACTATAACTCTTATCATAAAATATTTTTACTTCTGCTATTAGCTAGTACAGTTGGCAGCTCACAGTAACACAGCAATATTCAACCACACATTTATTTTACATTTAGTTACTTATTTTGCTTACTTATTACACATTTTTTGGTTTGTTTCCTCTTTAATTAATGAATGAAATGGATCAATAACGTGCGTATAAATTATTTTTACAGAATTGTATTACATAACTCTATTTCCAAATACGTGTAAAAAAAACCCACTTTATTAGGACTTTCTGTTCCTAATTATAAATTATTTCTAAGTCCACTGGATCCATAAAATCTTTAACAAAGACATCCGAATGCAAAGGGCATTTTGCTGACAATATAATTGCAATCTGTGAATGTTTCACGAGAACGTTGAGGTTCCACCATTACATTTCACAATGAGGTTTCCCATAAGTTTTCACGATTACGTGTCACAATTAGATTTTCTATGAGGTTTCGCCTTGAGACTTCCCCTAAGTTTTCACAATAAAGTTTCTCCATGAGATTTCACCAAGAGGGTTCACCACGAGGGGAAAGTCTCAAGGCGAAACCTCATTGAAAATCTAATTGTGACACCTAATCGTAAAAACGTATGGGAAACCTCAATGTGAATTCTTAGGGAAACTCTTGTGGCAAAACCTCATAGAAAATCTAATCATGAAGCCTAATGGTGAAAACATTTTGGAAACCTAATTGTTAAAAATAAAAGGTGGAATCTCATGGGAATCTTCGTAAAAAAAAAACTTCACATAATGTTGTACCATGAGGTTTCACCACAAGGCTTACCATGAGGTTGTACCATGATGCCTCACCACAAGATCTATTGTAAGATTTCACTGTGATGTATCACTAGGAGGATTCTGATGAGGTTGTACCATGATGCTTCACCATGAGATCTCATGTAAATGTTCACCATGGTGTGTCACCATGAGGCTTCCCATAAGTTTGTACCATGATGCTTCACCATGAGATCCATGTAAAGTTTCACTGTGATGTAGCACCATGAGGATTCCGATGAGGTTGTACCATGATGCTTCACCATGAGATCCATGTAAAGTTTCACTGTGATGTATCACCATGAGGATTCCGATGAGGTTGTACCATGATGCTTCACCATGAGATCCATGTAAAGTTTCACTGTGATGTATAACCATGAGGATTCCGATGAGGTTGTACCATGATGCTTTACCAGGAGATGTCCTGTAAATTTTCACCATGGTGTGTCACCATGAGGCTTCCCATAAGTTTGTACCATGATGCTTCACCATGAGATCCATGTAAAGTTTCACTGTGATGTTTCGCAAAGAGGTTTCTAATGCGGTTGTACCATGATGCTTCACCATAAGTTTTTCCATAACGCTTGATTATATGCAACTGCAAAAGCACCATTTCATATTTCTAAACATTTTTTTTAATTTAAACATTGAAATGTAAGAATCTAGTTTTAATGCACGTGGCAACTGATTCAAAATGAGAGCTCTGTGCTACAAAACAAGCGAAAGAGCTAATGTAAACTTCAAAATTCAAACAAACCATTTGAACTTTGCAATGTGCAATAACTGAATTGAGTTTCCGAACACACACAAGATCAAGACTGGAGCGTTGCAGTGAATGAAAGAACTGACTTGAATTAAATACAGAAACTGGAAGAATATTTGAAGAATGTGAGATTACATGAAAATAATATACTGGAAACAAAGATAATATGATTTTATGTTAAAGTCCAAGAATGTATTTTATAGAAGTAATTGATCTAGAAAATATTATATTTGCTCAAGCATCAATCCTCAATCTTACAGCCTTATTAATAGCGATTCAGCAAATTGAATAGGGCTCTATATAAGCACATAGCATTTTTTTTTACAGAAGTTTTTAGTTAGTGAAGACCTTGCTTTTGGATAGAAGTTCACTAACTAAAAACTTCTGTAAAAAAATATACTATGTGCTTAAATTGAGCCCTTTTCAATTTGCCGAATCGCAATTTAATAAGGCTGTTAATGTGCTACAATATAATTAGGCAATCAATAGTTTGCTATAGGAAAAACCTCACATTAGCTAGAGTACTTCCTGAAAACTTTTACCCTGAGGACAATTTTTATCTACTGAATAGTAAATTGAAGGGTGACAGAGTAGGAAGAGGGCTGGCTGATTTGATATTTCATTGGACCATTTGGAATTTGTGCTCTATGCCGTTTATCCCCCTCAAAAAACAGAAGCAGGCAGCTTACATCAATAAATTCAAGCACTGTACTGAAAAAATATAAACACCCCTTCACCGAAATTACATGGATGCCTCCATGGTTTAGAAGTCATACAAATTATTTTTGCTGTAATTAAGGCTAGTTTTATGACATTTTCCTGACTAATTACACTTGCATTTTTCAACCATATATATTTTTTCATACAGCCATTTAAATAAAGCGTGAAAACAGTAATGGTTAACTGTGAAGGGTTAATAGCTAAAACAGGATCCAATAAATATAATCAGAATGGGAATCACATATATAGTTGTGAGCATGCGGGTTGTTGCTAACGCTGCGGGCTTGCGTAGCGAGCCTGTGGCCCTCCCTTCGCGAGGGCCGCAGTTCCTTGACAGCAACTGTGGACCTCGCAAAATTTACGGCCTTACGACACAAAAATACGAGGCGCGTTACGACCCATTACAACCTTGCAAAAATACGACCTTACCGCCCCAAAACCGCACACAAAATCATTAAAAACACAATAAATACACACAACAAATACATAAAAAGCTTACCTACAGCAAGGGGGGACACCCAGGACCTCGAAAACTGAAGTTACACCTCAATTCCATTCGAAATAAAAGAGTTTAGACACCCGAAAATCCCCTAAGCGAGAGAAAAAATGGCCGCCAAAAAAAACGAAAACGAGGCTACAGGACTCTAAAGACGCAAAACACCACCAAACACCTACAGATTTTCCGAAAAAGACGTACGAGATCTGAAAACAAGGACGCAACCCGCGCGACCCGAAAAACATTACAAACACAATAAATACACACAACAACACATAAAAAGGTTACCCACATCAAGGGGGGGCACCCAGGACCTCTGCAAGTGAAGTTACACCTCGATTTAACTCCAAATTACAGAGTTTAGACACCTGAAAATCACCTAAGCAAAAGACAAAATGGCCGCCGAACAAAACTAAAACGAGGCTAAAGGACCCTAAACATGCAAAACACCAAACACCTAAGGATTTTCCGAAAAAGTCGGACAACACCCGAAAACAAGGACGCAAAATCAGCCACAGTCGCATACCACACATTAGGCGCCATTTTAGAATACTAACTTACACAATCCGGAAGTACACAGCTACCCTAACGCATTTGCCTCGCGCACGCAGCCTATTTACACTACACACATTCATGACTTAAACAGAGGCTCCCCAGGACTGATGCTGCAGCAACAGATTGCCAGCTCTTCAACACAATGCTTCCTGCATATATTACTTCACAGTAGGTAAAGTATATTCATTTCTTATTTTATTCATTATTCATTGCCATACCAAAAAATAATAGTTTTAGTTTCAGTGAAAATAGAACATAAATAAAGTCAAATTGTAGGATTTTAAAGGCTTTAATAGCAATCGTTTAAGACTCATATCTTGACTGACAAAAATATAGTGCAGGCTTCCTGTGCATATAACCCGCAGCTAGGCCTCAAACACATCTAGGCCGGGCCAGGGTGTCCCGCGGACACAAGAGACTGGAGACGCTCTCTTTGTGTGTTTGGCAAATTAAATGAAGTTTCAAAATATTTTAGACATCAAACGGCTTCACGTCCCACTGTTTTACTGCATTTTCTACCACGCCTGGGGCTCCAGAACAAACGGATAAAAATATTGTTAACAAGGATTTTTTCTTTGACAAGATAAAAGAATTTCAAATAACGCTATAAAATACAATTACTGACAGCATTTATAGCCAGAAAACATTTTAGATATTAACTTTTTTTATATTCTGTTGGTTAACCCTAAACATAAACACATAAATATATATATATACTAGCGAATTGCCCGTCAAAAAATGACGGCAATAGAATTGTAAGTCACGGAATGGTGTTTGGCACAGACATTATTTTTTTGGTGGTCTGAGATCTCGGCGCTCATTTCGAGCCTCTTGGTTGTTGTATTTTTTTTTATCAGAGGCGCTTTTGCTGTCATTGTAAGGTCGGCGCTGATCTGCTTTTTGCGCTTATTGCAAGGCTGTCCCCTGGTGTAGTTTGTGTGCTATGAGCAGTGTTGGCGCTCGTTGTGAGGCGTGCAGTGAATGTCTTTTGCGTTTATTGCGATGGTGTTAATTTTTTTTTTGTGTATATGTATTTTGTGATGCGAATTAAATAAGTAGTAAATTAATAAATTAATATACTTTACCTATTTGTAAGTAATATATGCAGGAAGCATTGTGCTGAAGAGCTGACAATCTGTTTTCATGTTCCTGCAATATACAATGTAGGTTTGCAGTGTTGTGGAGCTGAGGTGTAAGTGTCAGCAATGTGTGCAGTGTGTAGTGTAAATAGTCTGCGGTGTGGGTAAGGTTTTTATTTCATTTTTGTGTGTATTGTTGTGGTTTTTAATGTTTGCCGCTGTGTGCGGGTCGTAATTTTTTTTGTGTAAGTCCGCAATTTATTTTTTTATAAGTCCCGCGGCTCATATTTTTTGTGTAAGTCCGTAGTTAGTCATTGCGTGTTTATGGTTTTTTTCTAAGTCACGATTGTGTGGTCCTTTGTAACCGGTTGTGAGGCGCCATAGAGCCTCCACATCCGCAAATGCGGCCCCTCGCTTTGCGAGGGTCCACATTTGCAGCCTGCAGTGAGTCTGCGGTGCATTTCAGCCGACGTGGGAGCCTCCACCTCTGCAAATGCGGCCTTTGGCGCTCCTTGCCAGCAACTATGCGAGCCCGCAAGCGTTAACAACGACTCGCATGCTGACAACTACATATATGTCTGTAATTTGGTTCTTTGATTATAAACATTTATTTAGCACTCTGAAGGCTGCTTTTCATGTTTTTGATATATCACAGTCCTTCAGGGCAATATTTAAACTGCAACTGTAGTGCTCCCAATTCCCAATGAGCCCCCATTCAGCCATCTACACCCTATAATTTGCTATATAATTATTAATGCTTGAGGTCTGCGTGGTGTAGTGAATGGGATTGGGTTTGTCATCAATGGATTTGTTTCTGTAGACAACACTACAATCACCAAAACATCTTAAGCCCCTTCTCAATGTGTGACCCTTGACTCCTTCACTCCCACATCCTATCACTCAACAAATCCTGTTTCCATCTCCAGAATATCTCCAAAATGCATCCCTTCCTCACACAAGACACTACAGAGACTATAACCCATGTTGTTGATTGACTATTGTAACACCATGTTATATAGCAGCCTCTAAACCACCTATCCCCATCCCAGTCTTATCTACCTCACCCATCATCTGATGCTCCAATCTGCTAGTCCCTGCACTGGCTCCTTGCCTCATAAGTTTAAATAAAGTTTATACTTCAACATCCTTAGAATAACTTACAAAGCTCTCAACAGCTCCTTCCTATATCTCTTACAATGTTGAAAGTTTGTTACATTCTGTGATATCCCTTACCCAGTTTTCCCAGAGTGCAGTGCAAACACTGTATTTCTTGGATACTTTATGGACTATTTTGCTTGCAGTACTCTGTACGGTGGAGGGCTTCTCTCGCTCTATATTACCCACCATTTGTTGTTGTCTAGATGTTCAGTCGTGCCCATCTCTCAGTGACCCTATGCAAGGGACATCTGTCTAATGAAGCTCATGTTCATTGTAACATCTCTCCGTCTCCGCCTCTTCCATCCCAGCATCAGAGTCTTCTCTAGGGAATCCTGTCTTCTCATGAGATGGCCAAAATGTCTGAGCTTTAGTCTCATGATCAAACCTTCCAGCATAAGCTAAATTAATTTGTGGTAAAAATCTCTTATCTCCAAATACCCCCCAATCTCACCAACTCAACTCTATCCATGATTAGTCTCAATTTGACTTCATGCATTTAAAACAGTATCATAGACACCATTAATAAAAAAAAAGAGAACTCTTATTGGTAAAAATAAAACTAATAAAACGGAATATGCGTCACTAACCTCAATAAAACGTAATCTCATAGCGCACGGCATCGTTATATTCTGTTATCACAAACCTGCAAATTGTTTTCACGCTAACAAATCTAAAGTAAAGGTAAGGCACATTATTACGGTAAAGTTGGAAAAAAAAAATACTATTTTTCAGCCAAATTACAAATAAGGAGCTATTTTATAAATACCTGTGAAACACTCAAATGTGTTTAACTTAACCCAATAATATTAACCCTTTCACAGCCACAGTCATTAAATAATGAGCCCAAATAAAATAAAATAAAAATTAAATTATGTAAATAAATGCTAAAAAGAAGAGATCATGCTCGAAAATCAGAAGGTGGGTGGTTCAGCAATGTTATATGATGGGATGTATTGTGAGACCACATTGAAAGAGCAGTAGATATATGGCATAGATTGTAAGTTTGTGAGTTTTCAATCTTGTAAGGTGCTTTAGGGAAAGCTCTATGTACATTTGATTTAAAGCTCAAAGACAGGGCCCCTGTACTTAACCCCTATATAGTGCTATGGAATATTTTGGCGCATTGCAAATAAAGGATAATAATAATAATCAGAAGCTGAAGCAGTTTATATTAGCAAGTATTTCACATATGCTTAAGATAGAAATGGGACCTTATAAACTAGAACAAGGATCAAATAATAATGTGTTCTGGTTTTTTTTGAGTCGTTCAGTCGTTTGACTCATGGACCGTAACACACCATGACATCTCTATGTCCATGGCCATGCTGATCCATAGCAGAGATACTGGACTGGGTTGCCAGTTCCTTCTCCAGTGCGCCACAGCATACAGCGATTGGTATTCTCCCAACCCTGCTCAGCTTCAGGGCATCAAACCCAGATGGAATCAAACCCAGATCGCAGTGGGGAAAGCACCAAATCCTAACCCAATAAAAATATAGGTTGATATTATTCTAGATTTCTATCACATGAGAAATAGAAACCACATTCTTCATTGATCTGCTTTGCAGCCTCTCTGAAGTTTAGTGAATCTAGCCCATAATGTGATAGTAATCTCTTTATGAAGCAATTATTCAAAGAAAATTGTAGTTTACTGTTATGTTCTGGTACTATTAGATTATCTTGGGGTTTTTATTCTCTAATTATGAATTAATATTTTTTTCTAAGTACTTAAAGTTATCTCCCATCAGCATGTTGTCTCCAGTGGTTTATCTGTGGGATTTAGCTAAGGAAAAGCAATGCAGATTATGACAACCAACTGAACAGCTTCAAAAAGATATGGTGGAGTTTAAGGAGCTGCGAGCAGTATGTCCTTCACATTTACTTTTATCTGATAGAGAGGATTGGAGGACTGGCACTGCCAGCACTGGGTGTAATGCTGCATGCAGTGCCCACACAGCGAAACGCGCATTGTATATCACAGACCCAATGTGCAATCCTGCAGTGGTGAGCAACAGGTGACCAGTGGGCCACTTAGGAAGTACCCGAGGACCCCAAGTGATCTGGCAGCTGGCGGCATTGTGGGTAATCTTGCATGATGTCATACTAAATTGTGCGGTTTCTCACATCCCACATGAGTTCCCTCTGATTCCTGTTATGCTTCTTCAATTAAAGGGACATGGATTTCTCTAGGAATATAATATACCTGAGTATCTATTTACTTTTATGTACTTTCTTTGTAAAGAAGTGCTCATGAATACAAACTGTGACTTGCAGTGTTTCGAATTAGCCTGTCGGTGACCTTTCTCAAGAAGCATGCTGCAAAATATTGCCACTGATTGGTTACTATGAGACAGTGAACCCCTTGTATAGAAGTACACTGTCTTCATGAGTTGTAGAGGGGAGAAACCAATAAAGAACTATATGTAGTATTTTAGGCAGAAAGCATACTTTTAAGCCCTTCTTAAAGTACACAAATGTAAAGAGATACATAGTAATATTATATTCCTAGTGAAAACCAGAAACCTTCCATGTCCCTTTAAGAGTGCAGAGATTTTTTTTCCCACTTGAAAAAGAAGCTCCATGGAATAACACCGGCACTGAAGAACCCTCTCCTCCCTAGTTAGGAAGCTCTCTCAACTTAGTGAATCTTGCCCTGCAAATGCTATTTGAATTTGGGAGCAATTCTCAGCAGCTACCACTTGGTGATGCTAAAGTCCCTACTGAGCGTGACATTCCCAACACTCCCATCTGTCACCGTCCTGGGGTCATGTACAGAAATGTGACGTCTAGTAACGAGATGGTAATTACATAGAAAGTGGCGAGCAATGAAAAGAAACATACAGTGGAGGGGCTTGTAATCATTATACTTAATGTCTGGGCTTAGTGAAAGTGAGTGCACCTCCAATACACAACTTGCAGCTCCTATAATATATATATAAAAAAAAAGTATATAAATATATATATATATATATATATATATATATATATATATATATATATACATATATATATAAATATAAATATATATATATATATATAAATATAAATATATATATATATATATATATATATATATATATATATATGTGTGGAATTATATTTGAATGGCTAAAAAAATAGGTTAATAAACTTATTTCCTACTCAAGCGTCTCAGAAATACTGCTGATGCACTGCACTATGGGAAACTGGGCAGGGACATTCAAATGAGACCACAATGCACACTCTCTCTCTTTTAATCCAAAAACTCACTGTATTACACAGCTTTAAACATATGCCTAAAAGAAGCGATTGAAAAAGTGTTTTTGGGATTAATAGAGTAAGAGTATTGTGGTCTCATTTGCATGTCCATCCCAGTTTCCCAGAGTGCAGTGCATCAACTGTATTTCTGAGAAACTTGAGCAGGAAATAAGAGTGCTGCCCCCTGAACATGTGCTGCCCTAGGCCTGGGCCTTGTGGGCCTTATTCAGAAATACAGCTCTGCCCCTAGGTTCACCCTCACTGTTAAATTAATTATGTAAAAAAAACAACAACTTACAGGTTGAAAAATGAATAGTTCACTAAAGAACCACGTTTCACAGGAACAAAAGCTAATATATATTTTATTAAAGGCATATGGAAGGATCCTAGATATATATATATATATATATATATATATATATATATATATATATATAATATATATATATATATATGTATATATATATATATATATATATATATATAATATGTATGTATATATATAATATGTATGTATATAATATCCCTGTGTATCTATTTACTTTTATGTACTTTGTTTTATCAGGAAGTGCTTATAAGCTCTGGTTTTACTGAATAAATCAAACAAATAGTCCCTGTATGGTCTGCCCACTGCAGAATATGTGCTGTACAGGGTGTGCTGTGTCTTATACTAACCAATCAGTGACATGCTGCTGGAACGTGGTCCCTGATAGGATAGGGCATTACATTGCACATCCAACCCTATAGTCTGTGTATGCTGCAGTGGGCAGACCCATACAAGGACTATTTGTATGATTTTAGACAGTAAAAAAGGAGCCTAAAAGCACTTCCTAATAAAGTCCCCCCAAAAAAGTAAATAGATACACAGGTATATTGAAGTAAAATCCCAAAACCTTCCATACACCTGTAACTTAACCCTTTAATGGCATCTCGACGATATATTGCCATCAGCCGCCACCTAGAGAGCTGCAGGCGTCAGCTGACGTATGAATGGCCCACAAAGCCCTTTCTGATAATCTTCCAAACCTCCCATAATTCCCTGCGGGTGACCTGGCTTTACAATCTGTCCCTGTCCTATTTTTACTTTTTAGTATTTCCTATGTGATGTACACAAAATGGTGCGATGCATAATGGGAAAAGTCTGTAAAAGAATAGATATTTGTACAAGTTTATGTAAAGCTATAATAAATACAGCTTTACTTTATTTTTTTAATTCAAATTGAATAAGCCCCTATGCATGATTTGTACATGCACTATAGAATAAGATTTAATCTGGAATATATTTAGTAATTTATTTTTAATAGCAATGCATCACTGGGCTTTTTAGGAGTATCAAGAGTTAATATAGTAGGCAGTAGGGTATCAATTGCTGGGAGGCATCCGAAAACCTTACTGAAGCCATATGCTCATAGGACAAACTGTTACACCCAACTGAACAATGGTGCTGAGAACATGTGCTCATAATCCCAGGATCAGAAGCGCAGGCTGCGAGAGTGACATTGATGTGTTATGGTGTCTGGTAGCCATTAAACTGACCAGCACGAGACCAAATCTGCACGTTGGGATCACAATCTGGCCACTATCCCTCTCCCCATCCATCCATCTCCCCATCCATCCATCCATCTATCCATCTCCCCATCCATCCATCTATCTACCTATTTCTCTATCATCCATCTACCTACCTATTTCCCTATCCTCCATCCATCCATCCATCTATCTCCCTATCCTCCATCCATCCATCTATCTAAAATTAGCTGGTATTCATAAATATAAGTTATCAGTGAATAAAAAGGTACTGAGTTACTCACAGATCATGATGCTCACACAAGCTAGCTGACCGCCTTTCTATTATTCCAATGTCACTTTGACCTCTAACTATGATGTTTAGAGGTGGTCTTTAATGCACTCGGGCGTGAATACCATTTATATGTGAAATGCCTTAGGAAGAACTTCTGTTATTTTATGACCTTTGACCCTCAAACAGCCCCTAGTACTTAACCCTATTAAATTGTATGTTTTTAAGACACTGTAACCATGGCCGGATTACCCATTATGCCAACTAGGCAGCCGCCTAGGGATGCCCCTTTTTTAGCTTAAAAATATATAAATAATATGGCCCACATTTAAATGCATTTAATAAACAAACAATTGCTCTGTATGTGTATGAGTAGCTATGTTGTTAAAATGGTGGAAATGTCTGTGATTTGCACTGATTGTAACACATATTAGTTTATATGCATTTAATGTAAGTGCTGTGTGTGACATATAGTTTGAATGACACATAGGAACAAATCAGGCCATCTAATTTCCCATTTTCTATCTACCTACCTACCTATCCACCTACCCATCCACCTATCTACCTACCCATCCACCTATCTATCTATCTATCTATCTATCTATCTATCTATCTATCTATCTATCTATCTATCTATCTATCTATCTATCTATCAATCCACCTATCTATCTACCTACCCATCCACCTATCTACCTACCTATCCACCTATCTATCTATCTATCTATCTATCTATCTATCTATCTATCTATCTATCTATCTATCAATCCACCTATCTATCTACCTACCCATCCACCTATCTACCTACCTATCCACCTATCTATCTATCTATCTATCTATCTATCTATCTATCTATCTATCTATCTATCTATCTATCTATCCATCCACCTATCTATCTATCTATCTATCTACCCATCCACCTACCTACCTACCTACCTACCTATCTATCTATCTATCTATCTATCTATCTATCTATCTATCTACCTATCTACCTACCCACCTACCTACCTACCTACCTATCTATCTATCTATCCTTTCCAGTTATATCCTGCCAAACATTAAATCACAACTTCTTGTCCTATTGTACTTCTTTTTTCCTTACAGCAGATTCCATTTTCTCTTCTGACCTGATTAAGCCTGCTACTTTCTCAGAAGGCTGTCTTTGCAAACTGATGAGCTTTTTATAATTCCTGTCAGTTTTAAGAAGCTTCCTCTGCTGCAAAACTTCCTCCCACGTCATGAAGATGACGAACAGAAACCAAAATAGTAGCATATATTTGCATATAAAATGTTCTAATTAGAGGCTGTTTTCTTTTTTTTACTTTTTATCCTACTTTTAAGTATTTCAAATGTTTTTATTTAATACATTTACGAACCCTGAAAGCAAAGTAGTTAGTGGGAAAAACCTTATTCTCTCCAGTCAATAGTCATTGATTCCATCTTTATCATGTAGCACAAGCCCTCTCCGGATGCAGTACCTGCGCCATGTGCTTTGGTGATAAAGAGACCTGGAGACGTCTAATGGCAAATACTCTAATTAGTGGAGTGTCCAGATCTGAGCGGGAAGAAATACTTACAGCCACAATGAAATGTAATTAAATAAGACATTATGAAGTAACATATGGTATATTAAGGACGCATGAATTAGAATTGAATCTATATTTATCAGTTTATTTCTATATAATGCTCAGGAACCACCATCATGCCCGCATTTAAAGATGAGACTGTGTTGTGGAGACTTGCTGCGTTCAAGTGGTTTACCTGTCATTGAGATTTTGCGTTGGGCCAGCCTATATGAGACCATTTTATCTAATCAGATTATTCTTAAAGCCGCATTAACGTTGTCTCCAGACAAACAATATCAGGTGGAGAAAAACAGCTAACCTGGCTCCGGATCCTCTTTGAAAGTGAGTTTAGTATTGAGTATTGGTAATAAATATCATTATATATAAATTTATTTTATTATTGATTAATACATAATTACAGTAACTAGCTCTTGTTAGAGTAGTCATTTAAACATTATGCTGGATGGATACAATTGTCCACCATGTTCTTATCCAATTTCTCCTTCTCTGGCACCTCTTCTTCCCCTCGCCCTCTAACTGGTGTACCCCAAGGCTCAGTTCTCAGCCCCCTCCTTTTCTCGGTCTACACATCCTCACTTGGTACCCTAAAAATCTTTTGGATGGCAATATCATCTCTATGCAGATAACACTCCAATCTACCTCTGCACCAGATTTATCTTCCTCTCTTCTAGCTCAAGTTGCCACCTACCTCTCTAGTCTATCCTCCTGGATGTCCACCCGTCAACTCAAACTCAATATGTCAAAGAGTGAGTTATTTCTCTTCCCACCCTCTACTACAGCATCCACTCCTCAAATATCTCTGACTGTTGACAATACCATCCTCCCCCCCCCCACCTGCTCACATATAGTCAATAAAAATATTTGTCATTTTCACATCTCCAAGATACATCGCCACCTTACACAAGACACAACAAAAATTCTATTCCACTAGATATCTCACCTTGACTACTGCAACTCACTCCTTGCTGGCCTCCCGCTCACCTGTATGCCTCCACTCCAATCCATAATGACACCTCCGCTAGACTCATCTACCATACTCAACAACAACGCACCCTCTAATATCTCTGCAGTCTTCTCTAAGTACACCGCAAACCGCCGTCTTCACTTTGCTAAAGACCTTCTTCTCTCCTCTTTTATCACCTCCATTAGGGTTTTTCTCTTGCTGCCCCTATTCTCTGAAACTCCTTGTCTCGCTCCACTATCCTCCTGCCTCAAAACCTCACTAAGACCCATCTGTTTAAATATATACACATGACACCTATTATCCTTCTATACCTCTCCCATACCATTTAGATTGTAAAAGGTTTTCAATCTTGTTAGGTACTTTAGGGAAAGCACTGTGTATGTTGATTTTAAGCTCAAAGAAAGGGTCCTCCATTGTTTTGTTTTTGCAATGTGTTAATATTGTCTTGACATTAATTTACCCTTGTACAGCGCTACGGAATATGTTGGCATGTTACAAATAAAGAAAATAATAATAATATAATAACCCTTGGATTTGCACTGATATAATGATGGTGTCCTCTTCTGGATGGTGTCCTCTTCTAGATTGTGTATTTCACTGAAGCTGTGAGCTATACTATGTAGGATCACCCAAGATGGGAAGATCATAGCAGAGAGGTCAGACAAATTGTGATCCACTGGAGAGGGAACTGGCAACCCACCACAGGATCGTCGCCAAGATAACCTTATGGATAAGCAGAACCTAATGATATCCATACCTGACATGCAGAGTTTTATAGGGTCATAGAGAGTCGGACATGACTGAATGACTACATAACAAATTATGATATACAGGATATGTGGAATGTGGTATCAGGAGGATGTACCGGGCTTATCAATAAATGTCTTACTCTCACTGTAGAATGCTGTAAAGATGGATTAAGACCTACTCTCTGAGTTCTTATGGGGTTTAAGTCAATGGCTTGTCATTACATGATGATATCATATGGCTGTTGTATGATGTGGAAGGTCTTGTTCAGACAGTAGCATAATGTATCGAGTATACCAAGCTGCATCTTGCTGGAACGTGAAGATTCTCAATGTTGTCTTCAGTATAAAGTTAATCTTGCCTTCGTTTTCTGGGTCTATAAAGGGTCTGCTGTGATATACATACTGGTGTTTGATCAGAGTGTTCCAGCTGATATAGAAATTCAGAGTTTTTCCATTACTTTGATCCTCAGATAATGGGCTTCCAACAGAATCTCACCGACCTTCCTTTGAGCCCATGGTTTTAACAAGTCCGTTCCTACTATCCGAGTCTCTCTGTCTTATTCAGTCCAATATTTGCCCTTTGTAGATAAATCAGACCAAAGATCCACAATAAATACTAAATGTTATATTCTGTACCGTGTTACACCTAATACGATTGGTCCATTCTTCCCAAATGGGACATTTTCCCACATTACAATGGCGCTTTAAAATAAGATGTTAGTAAACCAATTAATTCTGGCAAAACAGTTAGTTAATTAGTAAACACGTTCATCGGTAAATCAGCAATCAAATTCTCAGTTTTATATAAAAAGTCATTTTTTTAAGTTTTGTTACAGCAATTAATATATTTAGAAACACATTTTGTAGCTACTTAAGTGGAAAGCTTTCTTGCAATTTCCCACCTCTAAGATAATCGTACACTTATTTGAGAATTACTTTCCTAAACATAACATTCAAGAAAAATTACATTATATTGTGTGTATATTACATAGTTATATAGTAATTAAGGTTGAAAAAAGTCTCAGTCCATCAAGTTCAACCTTTTATGATCTCCTCTGACCTGCAATATGCAGATTAAATATTAATTGATTAGTTGTTAATTAATTATTAATCAATTATTTAATTATTTTATTTTATTTTATTTTTAATTATTAATCCAGAGGAAGGAAAAAAAAAAAAAACGAGACTTAGCCAATCGCCCCAAAGGGAGAAAAAAAAAAATAAATAATAATAATAATAAAAAAAAATAAATTAAAAAAAAAAATATATATATATATATATATAAATACTACACTTGACCTATTATACATGCCACTAATATTGAATACATGTTGGCAAGGTTTAGTTACTTCATTTATAACACTATCAACAGAAAAGGAAGCTAGGCATTTAAGGAGTGCACTTACTTCTAAATGTTAAGGCAGTCGTTCAGTTATTTATGAGGATTCTTTGGTATATACCTTATTGATAAATTATTAATCTCAGGTCTCACAAATGGGAATTGCTAACTTTTAACTGTTAAGAACCACTGTATGTTTGAATTTGAGTCTAAATGTATATAATAAGACTGTAATAAAGCGGTTTTAATTAAAATAAAATGTTTAATGCCTCTGTTGGTCTCTGGAGGCATCCATGATATTTTAGTGATGGTTGAGAGGAGCGTTTACATTTCTGCGGGAGAACCGTAGCTCGTTCGCAGAACGTTGGATTTGCGGGCGATCAATTAGTGTAGACCGTAGTTACGGGTTAAGACGGAGTTAATGGAAAAAGAGATTGTCAGCATTACGTCACTGAAAAGGGGGAGGTTAGATTTCAAAGTGCTACGGGCTACAAATATTGTATGCAATCGGACCCACATTGCAGAATAATGCAATATTAATAAAGCCGTAAATATGATATACATGCGAGTTACAGTATATGAATTAACACATTGATTGCCGGGATCGATAAAACAGAAAAATTTAACAGGAAATAAAGTATTTTTCAGGGCCGATTTGCGGGCTTGAGAATGTTCTGCTATTAATTCTAAGACCTGACATCACTTTCCCTTTTAAAAACATTATAGCGTGTTTTTATTTGCATTTACAGTGCTAAGTATTGGACTTTACCCCCCTTGCGAGTCCTCTCAATCACTAGTAGACCTTTGGGCTCCATTTGCGTGTTACGGGCTTGCTCGCGTGTGACTTTGTTGTAATTTACCGTAATAGCATGATTGGAATAGTAGCGGTTACGGGCTTGAGAGAACAAAAGATTTGCTGCCACGAAGTTCCACGTTCCCATAGGCATTTTTCGGCCATCCTGAGACTTAACCCGCAAGTCGTCTGCGGGGTGATTTAAGAGGCTAATTTAATAGCCTTAAGTCGTGTGGGCTACGTTACGGGCTACGTTTTCACATGTAGCCCCAATTTAATGAGGCTGCAAGTGATCAAATTCTTCATACTTTTGGGTGGGATGCACTTGTTGACCAAAGAGCATGGGTAGGAATATAGAGGACCGAGAGCTCCTCCAGGTAGCTAGGACCCCAACTTTGAAATAAATTCACCATTTGACACGAAAACCAGTGCTTAGAAGCAGACAGTTTTGCAAAAAAAGTGGGAAAGTCATTTCATAATGGTTCTGCTGGTGTTTGGAGGCATCCATGATACTTTAGTGTTGTGGTTATTATTGAAAGTTGCATGTTGCTCATCGCATGCAGGGGAAGTGGTAGGTGTCAATTTCTAAATGATCCAATTATTTAACAAATCCTCCTGTTTCGGCTTCCCACCCGCTCCAATAAAGCTAAGCATAACATTCAAGGTATCAGGAAGTGATAAAACCAGGCAAGATGGAATATTCTATATATAAATAGAGTCTGCGCAATAATTATTATTTTCTTAAGAATGATTTTAAGTGTTGTTAATCTGTCACACTTCATAAATATGTGCAGTCTTTCTTGAAGTACAATGATCCTTGAAACTAATGATGGAGGTCCCGCTGTGCCCATGTGTATGTTCCCATGTAATAATCCCAGTCTAAAGCTTTGCGTTACCATTTCTATATCTGCTTTAACACTCGCGAGAGACAACCAGTAAATTTCATTTTCTCAAACTGCACACACTTAACATTTCAGATACCTTAGGAATTAATCATCTGAGACAGTAAAATTGACAATAAAAAAAAGACAATAAAATTGGATTTTTCAACTCCTGCTGATGTGAGTTATAGCAGACAAAAAAATCTGAGAATCTTACAGTTAAAAACAGTTAGATTAATGCTCAGTAAACACTTAATAGTGTGCACCCGGGCATGTGTACGGTACTAGGATAATCATGCGCCATTGTTTTCAGTCTCAGAAAAAAAAACTGTGTGTCTTGTCCTTCAAGTGGCTTCTAGCAAGTGGTGGTGAGACTAGGAATACAAATCATAATAATATAATAAAATACATTTATGATTTCACTAGAATGCCTAAAAAATAAGTTAATAAACTTATTTCTTGCTCCAGTTTCTCAGAAATACAGTTTCTCTAAAAGACTGGAGGCGGGGACATGCAAATGAGACCACAATGCATTCTCACTATAATACTCCCAAAAAAACACTATATATAAGGAGCCATGTATATAGTATTTTTTTAATTATTAGAATGAGATGCATTTTGGTCTCATTTGCATGTCCCCGCCTCCAGTCTCTAAAAGTGCAGTGTAACAACTGTATTTCTGAGAAACTGGAGCAAGAAATACGTTTATTAACTTAATTTTTAGACATCCAAATGGAATCATAAATGTATTATTTGTTTTTGGTACTACTGTACTTTGTACGATGGAGGGCTTCTATCACTCTTTAGCCCACAATAAGTGTAATGATTGATAAATAAAAAAAATTAAAAAATATATATATAAATTATATATACATCAATCATATCATCTCATATCATATATCATATAATTATCTAAAATATATATATATAAAAAACAAGCCTATGGGTTGGAGGGAGCACTTCACTGTGCACTCCAAGCCAGAGAGTCTTGTGAGAGCGGTCTCTCTGGCTTAGCACTTAGTCTGATTGGGTAGGTGAGAGCGCCCCATCAGATGTTGGCACCATCACAGATGGATTTGTTTGGCACCGTTTTTTTTTTTTGGGCACAATTTATGGACTGAACACGGACACGATTTGGGCACCACGAAACTCCACTACCCAGTGGAGCCGGGGGGTCTCGCTAGCTCTTGTGGCCGGTGACCCCTTGGAAAGACATGGGCAGGGAAAGGTTAGAGCTTCTCCCCCAGATGTCTGAGCCAGGGTGGACTGTTGAGAGAAGTCCCCCTGGCAAAGAAAATTGCCACATCGGAGTGCTCCATCCGGAAGATGGTGGAGAGGTCCCCCTCATTCCTAGTGTGAGGGGGACAAACATGGATCTTCTGGAATCCAGGCCAGAGCCCTGAAGATCAAAGGTGTCCTCAAGCCCTCAAGGCGGGGGGACCTGAAACGGCTTCACTGGGCAACCAGTAAGCACCTTGTTTTGGCACGTAGGCGGCACGGTCACGACGACACAAACCCCTAAAGCATTTAAATTAAAAAAATATATATAAAAAACTGAAAAATCATATTATAACAAAATAGTAATAGTGTCCTCTTTCAAAATGGAGCCAGAGTCAATCACACAATATATCAGAAATGTAGATTTTATATTTTTTGCAACTTAATTCTCTTGATATTTCAAGAGAGCAATGCCCATGTATCCATTACCAAATGTATGCACTGGTTATACATTAGTACAACATCACATATATGTATAACATTAGTGCCATTACAGGTATATGCTCAATACAGCCTTGTTGTACTGATCAGTCAACTTAGTAACTAGAAAGAGGGGGCTTGAGGGTTATGATGTTATGATGTGTATTGTTGTGTTTAGAATCTCCGTTATCCTATGGACCGCAGCACGCCATGCACATCTATCGTTATTTCTTTGGTCATGCTTATCCTAAGGATATCTTAGCAGAAATGCATGAGTGGGTTGATTCCATCCCCAATGGTTTGTGATTTGTCTGACAGTTCCGCTATGACCTGTCCATCTTGGGTGACCCTACATGGTATAGCTCTCAGCTTCATTAAGGTACACAAGACCCTTCACCACAAGAGGGTGATCCAGAAGGGATGATGTATATTAACTTACTCTTAATACATACATCCCAATTCATACATGACTAGAAGTGAAGAGTGATGGTGGTGGGAGAACAGGGAGACCATATCAAGACAAGGAATCTATCCACTTGGCAAGAATACCACTCCTATATTATGTAAAACAATTAATTCTTACAATATAGACATTTGACCAGAACCTCAATAGCTGAGCTACCAGAAAACTAGACCAATGCACAAAGAGCTATTTGTTTATGTAAACCAATGGTGGTGGTTGGAGACAAACACAAGGAATTTTGTTGTATTTTGGGTATATATAAACCTATCCACAGAATGTATTAAGGAAAGGTAGATAGAATGGGTAGACTAGACCGGTCTTTTGATCTATCAACTACTCTCTGTTTCTATGTGTACGGTAATTTAAAATCTGAGGGTGGAAAATGTCTAATATATAACTGCACGGACACGCAATCCTTCTAACATTTGTACCTTCCAATACAAAGTAATCAATGGGGATCAGCAACTGATGGAATCAAGCATGAAATCAGAAATATACCACTTAGGCGATTTCAGAACACGAAGATTCAGTGGTCCTTATCTACAGTTAGTAATTGATTTCTAAACTACAGTACTAATGGAAACCAGAGCGCCAAGGAGGGAATTATAGGACGTGCGCTCTGTGACTGGGCATTGATATGGCTCCATTGTCCATCACTTGGTAATAACAGCACAAAATCCTTCGCCCATCACTTCTATTTCTTGTGATTTCATTTCTAGCTCCTCAAGTTAGCCCAATATCACATGTCCTGACACTCCAGTTAAATAAAAGCCACTAGAATCCATTCCAAAGAAATGGAAACTAGAACAAACTCCGATACATGCAATGTCACAGTATATCGTGTATGAGAACATGTCATGGCTAAAGATCCACATACAACATTTCAATTAAATCACTTTTATAGCTCAGGTCATGGCAAACAACTTTTACATTTGTATTATTTAATGAAAATGTCCCTACTTCATATATTCCTTTTTAGTAGTATTTCTCTACTGACCAGTCCCACCCAGGTTCTTTAAGGGTCCATTAACATTATTGGTGAGGTATGATTAAAACTTTTGAATATTTGAGAATAAGTTGGGACTGGTAGGTTCATAAAGAGCGCTAAAATGCTGTTTGACAATTTTCAACTACTAACTATTATTTTATTAAATATGTAGAACCACCATAGGCATATTTTTGTTTATGGACTAAATGATTTTAGAAGGCAAAAAATAAGCACAGCCTTATACAGTGGAACCTCTATAATCATCAGCTATAGTCATCAAATACAATATTAGTCATATTTATAGGCAAAAACACTCTATATACATCCAAAAATCCAAAATAAAATAAAAAAATCAGACAGAAAAACATTGGACAAGTTATTTGCTAAATCGAGTGCTGGTGGATAGTCGGAAAAGGGTCAAAAAAGACACCGATAAATGCAGTCACCTGATGTTGAATGGAAGGTGACTCCTCTTTGATACAATAATTCCTTTGCTTCTCTTCTGCCATGATGGCTCCTCAGTAATGGGAAAGTTCCAGTTACATTTTTATTTATTTATGTATCAGATTCGGGGCTGTAACAGATTATTCCAATTTTAGTTAATTCCTATGGAAAAAGTGGATTCTATATCCATCTGATTCAGGAACGGATTAATGATCAATATAGAGGTCCCACTGTAATTGAAGATTTTATATGCAATTAAACCTCGATTTTACTTTTTTGCATGCTGCTTTCTGTTACTTTTTCAGGTCGGCAAATTCTTTATTGTACATCGTCAGTGGGGTTCACAACAAGTTCTCAATAAGTGGATCAGGAAAAAGCATCCTGAGATGAGACTGGATGGGTTCCCAAATGTGAATAAAAACTGGGTGAGATTGAATTACTTGCACCTTAAATGGATATGGAAAGCTCCCTGTTTAAATATTAAAATAAACTACCTAAGTGTTTACATATCTAAACAGGGGCGGAGCTACCAGTAGTGCAATGCACCAGGGCCCTCCTCTGGGGAGGCCCACTGCTGTGTATTTTGTTATTTCTTTTTTACATTTAATTTTTTTTTTGGAGAGCAATTCTGCTAAAGCTCCAAGAGGTGGCAGTGTATAGCAGTTCAGCACGCTGGGGATCTGTATCAGGGAAGAGGTGAGAGAGAGCAAGGGCTGGATGACAGCAAAGTACAGGGGGATGGATTCTGTTAGGTGGGTACTAGCAGCAGTCGGGTGCCTGAGTGAGTTGGCACAGAGGGAGGATCCCAGCACAAACATTCCCTCTTTAGGGAAGGGGCCCCAAAATGTATTGTTTTTTGCACCAGGGCCCTCCATTCTATAGCTCTGCCACTGTTTCTGAACATAAGTTTATTAACAAGTGCTCTGCTTTTACTCGATGAAACCTTCCAAATAGTTCCAGCTCGTACTAGCCAATCACAAACTGCTGCTCAACAGCATGTTTTGAAATGCTGCTGAGAGACAATCTATGATTGGCTAGTATATTTAGTAATACAAAAAAACGCTGCATGGGTGAGTTTCAGGGGGCTGAGCTTTATAGGGACTATTTGGAAGCTTTCAGTGAGTAAAAGCACTAGTTAAAAAAATGATGTTTTGATGCACACACAGGTAGTTTATTTTGATATTAAAGACAGGGAACCTTCCATATCCCTTTAAAGGCTTTTTGGATGGGAATAAAGCATTACGGGGTCCCTTTACATCTAAATATATTATGAATGTGTTATTCGGGGAGTATTTTGAGGTGACCTCCTGCTGATTTGCTGCAAATCTCTCTACGGCCCATTATTCCAGGTGAGTTAGAAGCCACGCAGGTGAAAACATCCATCCGAAAACAGAATTTGTGCTTGAATTGCAGTTCTGTAAATAACAGGGAATCACAAGCCTCATAACACCGTGTTACGGCCTCACTGGAGACGCGCCGCGCCGAACAAGATGCACAAGGTTATATATTTAATAGGTACAAGACGCTTTTAAAGTGCCACCGTAATACTAAAGGTAAGATAAAAATTATTTGCAAAGAACAACAGAAATAGTTTTTTCTTTGCTGTATGTAAAAGAGCAAATATATTAGTGTGTTTCCCTTTTATATAAAAGTGTCAGAACCAGGGGCGTAGGAACTGGGGGGGGGGGGGGGGGGGATGAGGGGGACACATTCCCCTCAGATTAAATGAATTTTGGACACAAGAAATAGCAAATTAAACTTAATCATGCATTACCAGATTCACCAGCACCATGGAGCAGTATGTCTTTCCCATGAAAGCTTTAACCCATGCCAGGGGCATTGGAAATTCAAATAAAGAATTGTAAAAAAAGTTTTTGAGGGGCACTGCAGCAATGGGGCTCCTCCAGAGCAGGGCCCCGGTACATTGAAGATCTGCCCCTACTTCCTGTCCTGGGAGTAGATTTTAATAACACCCCCAGATTTTTTTCAGTTCCTACACCCATGGTCAGAACACACTAAACTAATTATAATGTTTACCTGCTCTGGGCTTGCCCCTGTTGGACAATGAGCAGTAATATAGTTGTTGTTTAGTCATTCAGTCATGTCCGACTCTCGGTGACCATATATACGCCACATGCCACACATCTGTCTGTTTCATGCTGTGCTTATCCATATGGCATTTGTGGCAAATATACTGGAGTGAATTGCCAGTTCCTTCTCCAGTGGTCCATGATGTGTCTGACGTCTCTGCTATGACCTTGCCCATCTTGGGTCACCCTACATGGTATAGCTCACAGCTTCATTGAAGTACACAAGCCCCTTCACCACCACCAGGTAGTGATCCAGAAGAGAAATATCATACAATGAGACCTACAGACTACAGTATATTCTGTGCACATTTTGTTACTTTTAAGAAAGTTTAAATAGATTCTACTTAATATTTTTTATGCAAAAATAATGCTTGTAATGTTTCAATTTTGCTCTTTTAAAGGGATATTGAATGTTCTGAGATTGTACTAGATATACAATATACCAATATATCTGTTTTCTTTGAATTACTTTATGTTATTAAGAAGTGTTTACAAGCTCTGTTTTTACTGCCTAAAATCCAGTGCCTGGCGTGTTGCGGTCCATTGGGTCATGCAGAGTCGGACACGACTGAACAACTAAACAAAAACACTAGCTTATCTCAGCTTCTAATATCTACTTCAACTGAAAATATATACTCACAGATAACAACATGTGTTAGAAGACAAAGTGTAGATGATCAGGACAGCATACAATTGGGACACGTCAACCATTCCAAATAGGGTAAAATTAATAACTATTATAGAATGAGGACCTCTATGGTGAGTCTTCTCCGGTATTACTAGTCACAGTGAGGTTAAAAAAAGTAAAAGAAAAACATTCAGATTTTTGTGGACTTGATGACTCAAGATTTAGAAGGCTCTAGGAATAATTCAAGAACTGATCATTTAAGGAGAACTAAAGGAAGATAAAGAAATTATTCTAAAGCCACCAGACAAAGGAGGTAATATAATAATTATGAACAGAAAATATTATTTGACCATGGTTATGAAGTTATAGTAATAATTACACATATGAAGTCTTACATTATCGCACAATGGCTACCTTCCCGAAATTGGTAAAGATAAGCTCACCCCGCCTTGGAGACCAATTGTATCAGGCAGAGTATAAGTATAAATATTAATTAGATTTGTAGCATTTAAATGTAAAGATATACATGGATCGCTACCATGTCGTGGTGAGGGGGCTTGTGTACCTCAATGAAGCTGTGAGCTATAGCATTATCTACAGAGCAGATGAGGTATAAGGAAGGAGTGGAGAATATGTTAAATGCTTAGAATTTTGGGAATTTGACACCTGCCCACTTCTTTTCAACATACGCTGAAGCAGATAGTTTGCATCAGTAGATGCAAGAACTATTTTCCTGGTTACATAAATGTCCCTCTTACGCATTTAACCTTCAGCAAAGTAAAAACATCAAAATATTTTTTTCGTATAAAAAACTTAGCTTAATAACATTTTGCCTCCTATTTATGCTCAAACATATGTATAATATATATATATATATATTTATATATATATATATATATATATATATATATACATATATATATATATTTATATATATATATTTATATATATATATATATATTCATCATACAGTGGTTCTTTAACAATAACATCCACCACCAGCAATAAGATGTACCTACCCTAGCTACGCAAATCCAGGATGGTGGGAGGACAGAGTGGTCATTAGTGAAGAGATGGAGGAATATACTGAGCAGATTTTACTGTGGCATCTTTTCATTGATGATATATTCATTATTTGGAACTAGTCATTTAACCGTCATAAATAATAGAATAATATTAGATGTGTCTCTTCCCCCCACTCTACTGTGTCTCTTTCCTGCCCTCTCCCTCCCCTGTAGCCCCCCTTCCTCCTCTTTGTCTCTTAACCCATCTCCTTCTCCTGTGTCTCTTCCCCCCTCTGCCTCCCCTGTGTCTCTCCCCCCTCTCCCTTCCCTGTGTGTCTTCCCTCTCTCCCTTCCCTGTGTGTCTCCCCCCCCCCCTCTCCCTTCCCTGTGTCTCTCCCCCCTCTCCCTTCCCTGTAAATGACGGGATAATATTAGATGTGTCTCTTCCCCCCACTCTCCTGTGTCTCTTTCCTGCCCTCTCCCTCCCCTGTGCCCCCCCCCCCTTCCTCCTCTTTGTCTCTTCCCCATCTCCTTCTCCTGTGTCTCTTCCCCCCTCTCCCTCCCCTGTGTCTTTCCCCCCTCTCCCTTTCCTGTGTGTCTTCCCTCTCTCCCTTCCCTGTGTGTCTCCCCCCTCTCCCTTCCCTGTGTCTCTCTCCCCTCTCCCTTCCCTGTAAATGACGGTATAATATTAGATGTGTCTCTTCCCCCCACTCTCCTGTGTCTCTTTCCTGCCCTCTCCCTCCAATGTAGCCCCCCTTCCTCCTCTTTGTCTCTTCCCCATCTCCTTCTCCTGTGTCTCTTCCCCCCTCTCCCTCCCCTGTGTCTTTCCCCCTCTCCCTTCCCTGTGTGTCTCCCCCCTCTCCCTTCCCTGTGTCTCTCCCCCGTCTCCCTTCCCTGTAAATGACGGTATAATATTAGATGTGTCTCTTCCCCCCACTCTACTGTGTCTCTTTCCTGCCCTCTCCCTCCCCTGTAGCCCCCCTTCCTCCTCTTTGTCTCTTCCCCATCTCCTTCTCCTGTGTCTCTTCCCCCCTCTGCCTCCCCTGTGTCTCTCCCCCCTCTCCCTTCCCTGTGTGTCTTCCCTCTCTCCCTTCCCTGTGTGTCTCCCCCCCCCTCTCCCTTCCCTGTGTCTCTCCCCCCCTCTCCCTTCCCTGTAAATGACGGGATAATATTAGATGTGTCTCTTCCCCCCACTCTCCTGTGTCTCTTTCCTGCCCTCTCCCTCCCCTGTGGCCCCCCCTTCCTCCTCTTTGTCTCTTCCCTATCTCCTTCTCCTGTGTCTCTTCCCCCCTCTGCCTCCCCTGTGTCTTCCCCCCCTCTCCCTTCCCTGTGTGTCTTCCCTCTCTTCCTTACCTGTGTGTCTCCCCCCTCTCCCTTCCCTGTGTCTCCCCCCTCTCCCTCCCCTGTGCCTCTTTCCCCCTTTCTGTCCCTTTCCCTCTCGCTGTCCCTTTCCACCTTCTCCCCCCTCTGTTCCTTGCGCAGCAATGTGAGCTGTGTTTTGCACATATGCGGCTGGCAATGTGCGCATTCGCAGTGTGGCATGTTTGGAATCCGTACACTAGTTTCCAAAATGCACATGCACTCCCATTGGAGCGTGACGCACTTACGGAAACTATATTAGCGATAGTGGCCATCAGAGTTTTTTAGACTGATGGAAATTTGAACATGAATGATTTAGATTTGAGATTTACTCGTGATTACACCATTCTATCATCTTTTTTAATAGTTCAAAAAGTATTGTTGTTTTGTGAGAGAAAAGAGACCATTAATAACAGCAGCCTACTGGACTGGGAAAGTACCCTTGAAGGGGAAGATCTTGTTGGGGCAACATTTAAGAAGAGAAGAGGAGTTCCAGTAACATTGGAGAATTTAGAGAAGGCATAGGAACTAAAAGAAAGATTCCTAATAACGGGATATCTGGGAAAATTCCTTATAATTACAAATAATACATATCTCAAAGAGGTATTGACAGGAAGACCATCTATCATGAATAACCTTCTGGTCCACAGCCATTATGAGAGCATTAGGGATGAAATGTGGTAGTAAAGAGACATATAGGGTCCTGTAAATGTAAACCCTTTGCAATAGTTAGATACTTTTTAAAGCATTGGCTAATGGTTTTCTGAGTTTAAGTGCATTACCTATATATCTTGACATTACTGATATATTACAAACACATAGCTAATAGCATTGCCTTCCAGATCATTTGCATTAATATTACTTATGAATTATTACCACTGACTAATTACAGCGAGGAATAAATATATTTTCACTACTATAATGTATGGTATCCTTTCATTACATGGATATAACTTTTCATGTGAGTAATATGTTGTCAAAGGGCCCATTCATGGTTGGCCACTTATTATCAAGCATTTGTGTCACGTTTGTTTACACACAGGCTATAAAACCATGTATCATGAATTGCTCCCTGTACAAATTATTTTCAGATATGACCTCTAATGGGTGATGAAATTAACCAGGAACAAAAACAGGCCTGTTCCTAGAAGTATCCTCGCCGGTCAGGCTACATGTGAGCAAAGCTTTGCAACTTCACTTCCCAGATCAGGAACAGATCGGTATTATAGGAAGTGATACAAGGTGCCCGCTCAATGTAGTCCAATTGTCTCCTCTCAAAGAAACCTACAATGAAGGGTGGAGGAGACAAACCGGGCCTACAAAGCCTCATGGGATTTTTATTTTAAGGGTTGCACTTAAGAACATGATTAAACATAAAATATATATGAGAACATATCCTTATCCATACCTGTCTATCAGATGCATTCATAATCCAGCCATATAGATAGAGGATAATTAGTAGTGTTTGCAAAAAAAAATTTGCATGAAAAAAATCCCCAAATCAAAATTTAAACACTTACATTGAAGTGAGCAAAATGTCCTGTAATTTCTGACAGTTGCAAATTAGGGTTAACACCCTCCAAACCCAGGCTTAATTAGCCTCAAATTTTAAATGATTTGATTTGGCCAATCAGGTTAGCGGAAACTCTTGAATTAACTCTGGGTTCCAGTTTGTGGTGCAATGCAGCCTGGGAAATGTAGTGTATCACTGATATGTGGCAGGAAGCTACAAGGAGATTGGCTGAGCAAGCAACAGAAGGTAAGTAATGGGTTAATATTGCTCTCCTGATTCTGCATGCTACAATTACACTACCTGTCTCTATTAATTTTATTTTGCACTACTTCTTTTCTTTTTCTTCTCCCCTACCTGCTGCTTCCCTGTACCCGTGGATTTTTCTCTTCTTCCAGGGTTGACTTCTTTACCATGACTTTCTCTCTATAGTAATGCTTTGTTTTAAGGACACACCAGTAACTCAATATAGTATCAGATCCTGCAGTGCTTTAGAAGGGGCTCATGCTCCAGTAAATTAACACGATTTTTAATGGTATCCATGAATTTTAAAAATGTTAATAAAAGTTATTTTTTTTTAAATAGATAAAAAGTATAACCTATCAGTTACCCTCTGTAACACCATTTACATTGGCCATTTTCTTCTTAGTCCAGTTATGGAGCTAATGCCAATGCAGATGTCCAATGCACAGGATCCTTCACAATAGTAGGGTCTTCTGCTATGGGCAGTGACCTGTAGTAAGGGCAAATCTTCATTTTTTAAGGAAACAGGCATAATATTATTTGACATGGCCACCTAGATATTTATTTGGCTTTTCTATTGACCCCTACAGTCACCTACATTTGATAGAAAATGTGTAAAGGTGGTCCTAAATTATATTTCAATGGGGCCCTACATTCACTAGCTTAGTTAGGTTAACCTTAACGGTTCTGGATATTTAGACACTCCATGCCCATAAACAGCGGATTCATAAAGTAAAAACAATAATATTTAGCATAATTGGGCCTCTTAAACATTACGAGTAAAGATTAGTAGAGCAAAATGCTTTAGAATTATTCTCGGAAAATCTACAATTTATTGTGTGTATGAGATTGAACACAACAGGAATACTCATTATATATACACATTACACAGTGGTCAGGTCTTTAGTAATCCAACAGCATTATACAAAATATTTGTTAAATGGAAAGAATTGGACATTTTAGCGTAAAATTATTTTAATCACCCACAAAGCCATTATAAACATTGCATAAAACCTAATATGTAATTCACACAGAACAAAGGAACAGCGCGGAGCAATTACGTGTTTTATTCACAGTGGATTAGTCTACCCGTCTGAGAACTAAGCAGAAGAAATATTTTCCAATTTTTAAAAAACACACAAAATATAATCCATATTTTGCTATTAAACTTACCATAAATAGTAAACAGTAAAATACTTGAGGCAAATGTTTATTGATCGCAAAACCACTTAAAAAAGGGGGATATATAGGGATAACTCACATATAAATAACTAAAAAGAAATGAGATACAAGATTTTGAAACATGGTTATATATACAAATATGGGCCTATGATTCAAGGGGATACCTCCTAGCTGGAAGGCCTAGTAAAATAATAAAACCCCAAAGCGGGCTTAGTCTTGCTAAGTTATGACCCAATCATAGTAATGACCCTTCGTGACAATCAAGAACAATCCATTGTCTGAGGAAGTGATCTTTCTGGACAACTAATGACCTTATCATGGAGCAGATTTTGCAATACGGACGATGACCCGTTAATGGGACGTTACATGATAAAAATATGAACAATCTGTACATAACTAGACTAAAAAATATCAAAAAGGTAGTTTCATTTAGGAACAATAAGCCTCTGTTGGTCATTGGAGACATCCATGCTACTTTGGTCAATGTTGCAGTAGCATGGACCAGGGCTTGGAGTTATTCTTGTGAGTCTGCTTGTGGGCATGTGGAGGGGAAGCACATCCCTTTCCTGTCTCCCCTCCTCCACTCCATCCCTCATACACTTATAGATAAGACAAACAAACCCCCAAGGTGCCAAGCTATCAGCAAGTGCCGAAGCCAGGCTAGATGAAATTGTCTATACACAAACAACGTTTTTTGTAAGAATGTTTTTACATATTTCGTGAATATGAAGTTTTGGGCCATTTAATGGAACTGGTGTTTCTGGACTCTTAGATACAATGACCCTACTGTTGGAGAAATAAAGAACAAATCCCATTGAGTAAAATTGCTCTTACAAGAGTTAAGAGTACTTAGGACACATCTGCTTCTTGAAACCTACACTACAAAATATATACATTTTAACCCTAGAAGAACAATTATATTCTTATTTTCATGAATTACTTAGAGCAAGAATTCCATTTCGACAAAACTAAAATACTGTTTTTCTTTCCACTTGTATTTAACATCACCATGATTTGGTATAATTCAAGGAATAAATGCTTTCAGGATGGAATTAAACAGAGGAAATTATTGTAATTACAGCTATTAACTTCAAGTTTATTATGTTGAGAATTTTCGGAATTAAATTTAACGTAATTTTATTAACTTTTTCAGTTATTTTAACCAAAACAGCATCACTTAAAGCAATTTTAGCAAAGATAATTTAATTGAAATAATGTGAAATTTCTGATTTACAGGAATTTTCACATGAAATAGACCAGATTGGTTCTTAACATAAACTTGAGTTACTTTTGACCTTTTGCTAATTAAATATAAAATACTAAGCCTCTAAATAGAAATGTAAGTGGCATATATAGGATAATAACCTGCATTACATGGTTAAATAAAAGACACAGTTAACAGAAGCAGACAGCGTCCGTGTGAGCCCCAGACTCCAATAATGTCATGGAAAGAAGCAGATGGCTCCTGCATGGGACGCCACTCCGCCATTGTTTGTAGTAATGACAGAGTTTAGGAGGCCTTGTACACTCTGTAAAAAATTTATGAGGTTGGGATGGAACATAAATTGCTTTCTATACATGATTTAAAGCATATACTCTATTGTTCCTCTATTATAATATCTCAGTGTGTTGGACAACTCAATGAAGAACCTGACTTGATAATGTCCAATGTGTTTTAGAAAGTTTAAAATAAATAAATACAGTCTATACTTTTGATCTATTGCATTCAGTTTTAATTTAATGACAGCTGGTATTGGAGACTTGAGAAGAAAGGTAGGGAGTTTGGGTTCAAAGAACGTTTCTATTAACTTCTATGGAGAGACTGACATAAGAACAGAATAGCACAGCAACTGTCAGTAGCATAATCCTGCCCCTCGGGTCAACTAGCAGTTCAAGATGAAACATGCCAAATCATCTACTTTTTCAAAATTCACTAAGTTTGACTGCATACACTTGATACCACTGATTTAACAAAAAACAAAGACTATATCTGTAGGAACCAACAGGATATCCCAGACTGACCCAAAAACTTAAAAAAATTCATGAAAAAATACTAAAAAAAACATTTACAAACTGATGTTTTCTAAATCTTTTCAGTTTGCAAACTGCAGCTTTTGTTAGTTGACACCCCTAAAAATCCTTGCTAAGATCAGCATAAAATTCATAATTTGTTTTGGCCAATCAGGAAAAAGCAGAGGTTAGCGGATACATTTGTATCATACTCTGGGGTTCCATGTGTTGCAAATCAGCCTGGGATATATAGTCTCTTTCTCTCCTTGTGCTCTGATTGAGCTGTGAGCTCAGACCTCCATGTGATTCCATCCTGCAGCACTTCCTGTGGTCTCTACCAGAATGGTCAAACTCTGTACCTGGCTCCCTCTCCTCAGTGTACTTTAGACTAGAGCTGTCCCAAACAATTATTTAAAAAAAAAAAAAAAAAAGAACAAAATTCAACTTGTCCAAAAGACCATCAGCAATTTACAAGAGGTCATGGAGAGACAACATTTACAATCAGTTTAGACCAGGAAACATTTTAACAGACTTTGGTTGCGTGATCAGACATCTTTTCGATTACTTACATCATATGTAACTTAAGATGATTTATATGTTCCTCTATATACCTCGCACAAATAGCTGAAGAAAAGGTCTTGCATATACAAATCTATAAAACTAGAGAGAATCCCACCTGTTAGTAAGACATTTTTTTTTGCATGAACATTTTTATTTATTGATTTTTAATTTAGCAGAACAAGAAGAACAAGCTTTTATTTTATATTTTTGAATATTTACTTGCTTGCACATATCTATTCAATCCTTTTATGGACTGGATATACATCGGTTTGGTTCTTAGCACATATTTTATGCTCTTGTAATACAACTTTACAGAGGTTTGAATCCCCCAACTATCTTCACCTGACTCAAAAATGGGCTAATGGACCTATAACTCATCGGTGAGGAATTATTCAGTAGGTCCTCCAAAGGTTATTACTCTTATTACTTCCAGGAATATTGTTTTCACCTATACATTACTCTTCTATCTTTATCGCCACCACATCAGTAATGTATCTTTATGTGACGAGTGCCATATGTATCCTCCAAGTCCATAAAAGTGCCGCACAATACATATAAAACCTGAAAATGCATAAAACAAGCGATAAAATATAATTTATTGGGAAGGAGAGTGGAATTTATGAGAGAAAGAAGATTAAACAGTGAGGGCGACTCTCCAGTGTGATGTGAATATATGACATGATGTAAAGAAACATTATTTAGATCTGACAGTAGATAAGAATCAACGTACTGTATAATCTACCTACATAAAATGTTAGACTTAAAGGCACAGGGAAGGTTTCTATTTAGTTGTATGTACTTTATTTTATTAAGAAGTGCTTATAAGCTCTGTTTTTTCTGCGCAAATCATTCCTAACTGGTTTCTCCCCTCTGCAGCTCACGAAGACAGTGCACTTTTTCAGCACAGGGTGTGCAGTGTTTCATAGTAATCAATCAATGGCAGCGTTCTGCAACATGCTACTTGAGAGAGGTCACTGACAGGCTAATTTAAAACACTGCACATCTGTGCATCCATGAGCTGCATGAGCTACAGAGGGCAGACCCATACAGGGAATATTTGTTTTACGTAAGCAGTAAAACAGAGCTTTTAAACAATTCTTAAAAAAATAAAGTACATCAAATTACATACATAGGCCCTCATTCAATTGCGATTTGGCCAATTGAATAGGGCTCAAAATAAGCACAGAGCATATTTCTTTTACAGAAGTTTTTAGTTAGTGAAGACCTTGCTTTTGGATAGAAGTTCGCTAACTAAAAATTTCTTTAAAAAGAATATGCTATGTGCTTATTTAGAGCCCTATTCAATTGGCCAAATCGCAATTGAATGAGGCCCATACACAGGTATATTATATTCCTGGGGAAATCCAGAAACCTTCCACGTCCCTTTAAATAATCTTCACAACATCATTATGAATTTTCTGGGCATGCTTGAATTCTTTTACTGTGTTTGTCTCGAAAATGTAAACTGGAAGAATTTTTCACTTCACTACTACACTTTCTTTAACCCTAACTCTTCCACTCTCCATATTCAAATCAGGTTACCCTACTTTTTTCTGCCCTCTAAACTCTATATTTTAGTTATCCTTTGAAATTGTTACTAATTTGTTAATATCCTTTAGGCAATATGTTTTCCTGAACTGGACAAAATAAAAAATAAAAACACTCAAACTCCCCAAAAAAGTAAAATAATGCACAAAAAATAAAAAACAAAAACAAAAAAGATGCAAAAGATTTTTTGCTTTCCAAAGTTTAAAGCTCATAAACTGGTCAAAGTATTACCGGTACTGTATTTTAAACCACATTTGTTTACAAAATGGACACAATTGGAGAAATTATCAGCAATCCTGATGTTATCTGCTGAGGTACTTAATCACATTAGTTATAGATTCAAAGGAGAGTGTTCTGTTCTTGTGGGAATTATTTCATTGGCTGTTACCTAAATTGCTCAGCTCCTTTCCATGTTATTTAACACACATCACTCAGCTTATGGTGGGCAAAAGAGATAGAAGACCTCCACCATACTGAGGGCCTCATTCTATTATCGGCCGTAGGAGATGCGTTGCCGCAAGGACCGGCCGCAAGCTATTCTGCTATTCTATTCCCTTCTGGCCGGGGGCTCCGGCAGGCTTGCGGCCGGCGCCTTGTTATCCCTTGCGGCCGCACGCGCCGGAGGAAAGCCTTTGATCTTAAACGGCCGCAAGAGTTTCGGCCGCAAGCAAATCCCGGTTGCTATTCAATTGCTCCGGGAAACCTCTCTGCAAGGCTAAAACCGAGCCGCAGCTTACTTGCAGGAAAAAGGTCCCGCAGGCACACAATCAGGCACATAATAAAGGCTTCCTGCACTCTGATGAGACGATAAAGTGATTGGAGGTGTTAGCATTCATAGCACAACATTCCCCTACACACAAATCCGTAAATAATTTGTATTTTAATTTATGTCAAATATCCATGTAAAAAGTCCAGAGGGCTTGGAGCACCTCAGACCCGCCCACACTGCGGCCGGAAAATAAACAGTTAATGAAATATCGTATTTGGGCTGATGTGCAAGCTTGAGAGGGGGTTGCTATTAATCCTCATGTCCCCCATTATGATCCCTAGCATTTACAGAGCTTTACAGTGCCATCTTGAATTTATATTTGCTTTTAAAGATTTCTGATCTTACGGCTGGTTGCAAGATATACGGCCGGCCGTAAGGGGATATCCTTGCGGCGCCGTCTATTTGAATTGCAAGGTAACGGGAACCCCTGCAAGGAATCGCAGCTTTGCGGCCGTTTTACGGCCGATAATAGAATGAGGGCCTGAGTAAATAAATACTGGTAGACCCCATTTAGAGCTATATCTTTTAATTATGATTCGATATAGCTCTCTTTTTGCCCCATATGACCCGATTAACGATCTGCCTCGTTATTAATACCGTCATAGGAGGAAAGGTCCTATATAAATGTATATAAGTTTGCGAGTTAATTTAAAAAATAAAGTTAAATTGTGCAATCCTGGGGCTTCATTCAATTGCGATTTTCCTAATTGAATAGGGCTCTATATAAGCACAGAGCATATTTTTTTACAGAAGTTTTTAGTTAGTGACCTTCTATCCAAAAGCAAGATCTTCACTAACTAAAAACTTATGCTCTGTGCTTATATAGAGCCTTATTCAATTGGCCAAATCTCAACTGAATGAGGCCGTTGGTTATGAGTTCCCCTGTCCCTATTTACCCTATGGTAAAATTAACACTCTTTTCCGCACTAGGTCTTCCAGTAATGCATCTATAGCATTATACCTGTAGTACATTTGTCTTCATATTTGGCCGTCTAAAAATAAGTTAAAAACATTATCATCTCAGAATTCCAAGAAATACAGTTGTTGTACTGCACTCTGGGAAACTGGGCAGGGACATGCAAATGAGTCCGCAATGCATTTTCACTCTTTAATCCAATTCTGGCAACAAATCTTAAACAATTTAAAACATTAGTCTATAATTCGGACACATTATTAAAATAGGAAAAGTTATAAAATTACCATGAAACTGTATTTTATAGTGTTTTATTATATTAAGTGTCCGCTCCTCACTCCTTACATTCAGGGAGTATTCCTGCCGTTGAATTTTGGCTACTTTTGAGTTACTCCTTTTACTGGTCCTAAAAGAAATAAACACATTGTTGGTAATTATATATTCTTTTTATGTAGGGTTTTTTGCCACTCAGCCAAAATAAATGGAGTAATAATTACCATTTTAAATAAGAGAATTTCCAGTAAGAGTAGCAAATATTCAGGTAAAAAACCACAAATGTTATCACATGTATATACACATTTTTACACTTCAGGAGCCACTTCCTATTATAAAATTCCTTCCCTGACTGTGCTGTGTTATTATTATTTTAGCTAAATAACCCAGTAGAAAAAAAAAAAGACTAAGTGGAGAATAAGGAGAAAAGTCCAGATGTCTGTGGAATTTTTCTGGGATGTGACATTCATGTGGACTCATTTGCATGTCCCTTCCCAGTTTACCAGAGTGCAGTGCAATAATTATTTCTTGGAATTCTGAGCAGAAAATACGTTTTTTTACTTATTTTTAGGCATTCAAATGTGAACAGAAGAGTACTATTTATTTACTATATATGTATGAAGATATTTGATATTAACATTTAACAAGATTTGAGTTCAACAGTATAGGGATGGGGCAAAGTATTCCATGTGTAGTTGACAGGTATCATTATACAACATACAGCATTTGAATGACAGATGTTGACGTCTATGAAAGTCTCTTCTATTCTGTTTGGTTTTGACAATATATTATAAAATCATGTACATAGTACATACTACAATGGACTATAAAGATTATACAGTATCAAGTCCATGTAGAGTTTGTAATGACCCAGAGTTGAGGGGCCACGTGCACCACAATTTTCTCCCTCTAGGTCGTGCGTTTTGTGTTCAATCTCATAGTTTCCGGCAAATACCTCTTAGAAGCTCTGGAAATCACAGGTTGCAAGTTCAGCTCTAATATTACTCACTTATTATAAAATAATAAACTCTATGACATCCCCTTGATTAGAATGAAAATCATATAAGAAATAACATCCGATATCCCATTGATTAGAATGCTAGAGTCAGGCCGACTGAAACTTTAATCGCTTCCCCAGTAGCATTTCATAAAAAAACAAGAAACCAAGAAAAACACATTAACATGAATTGGGGAGTGAACAAAGTTTGAATTATCTGCTTGGATGAACAAACACCAATGACATGGATAGCTGTATTCCTTAAATTAGAATAGTCCTGTGTCTGTGGGGACAGGGATGATGTCAGAGAAGGGTCAGGCCTCTTCCCAAAAATCAGTCATGACAAGGTTCAAATCTGAATTTGGTATCTGAATCTTAGAAAAACAAACTCAAGGTTATACAGTAGACATGGCCAACTGTCCTCAATGTGCTATATTTCTAATCCTCTACCCAGTCACCGCAACCTGCAGAAACTGCAGGAATTTTATTATACTTGACACTACCACGTGTCCGACTCCCCATGACCCTATTTACCACATCACACCAGTCATCTCTGTCAGCCACTGCTCCTCTGAGCTCCATCAAGTTCATGCCCATTGCTTCAATAACCTCATCTATCCATCTCTGCCTCTGCCATCCCCTTCTTTGTGTGCCTTAAATTTTCCCAGCATCAAAATCTTCTCTAGGGAATCCTGTCTTCACATAATATGACTAAAATATTTAAGCTTCAACCTCATGATCAAACCTTCCAGTGAACAGTTTGTCTTGATTTCCTGTAGTACTGATTTATTGGATCTTCTTGCAGTCCAAGGGTCTCTAACCAGTTTTCTCCAACACCATAATTCAAAGGCGCCAATTTTAGAGCACTCAGATGTTACTACTGGGAATACTATAGTTCTATCTATGCAAACTTTAGTATATAGTTTAAATATTTACTTTTTAATAGTTTGTCCAGACTTGCTATAGCTTTCCTCACCAGATGTTACTACCAGTAATATCCTTTAGGGATAAAGTCGGCACCCCATGCATTGAGCTATCTCATTTTTCTTTTCCATGCCAAGTACTGACAAAATGCTCTGATCCTAAATGTAATATTGGTCTAAATCCATTCTCACACCAAACGGCCTTTGCATCTTATTTTTCTCCATACAATACAACCCAGGCTGTATGCTGATTGGCTGCAATCACTGCCTACATACAGAGATAAGTGCTTTGGATTCCACTGGGTAAAACACACTACATAAAATAATGCATTTATATAGGAAATACAAGTGGAGCGATCAAGATGTTATGTTATGAAATATAGAAGAACATCTGCTCCCAAGTGTCAGAATCGAGGTTATAGGGTATGTCAGTCAAATTCCAAATTAGATAGTATCCACTTAAAGGGACTCTGTCACCCAAAAATCTGGTATTTGTTAAGGCTTTTCTTAAAGAGTGCGAAAAACGGACTATATGTTGTGTTATTTATTTTTTTCTAAAGAAAATCAACCTTGGGAAATTCCATGTTGTTGTTGCTGCATTTATACGCAAATAGCAGCGCACTCATATTAGTTAGCTGCTTTGATGTGGTAATATTTAAAATAGATTTTGCGGCTCAGTGCGATAACGTGCGGCTCAGTGTGATAATGTGCGGCTGTGCGGCTCAGTGCGTTAATGGGCGGCTCAGTGTGATAATGTGCGGCTGTGCGGCTCAGTGTGATAATGTGCGGCTGTGCGGCTCAGTGTGATAATGTGCGGCTGTGCGGCTCAGTGTGATAATGTGCGGCTCAGTATGATAATGTGCGGCTCCAGTATGATAATGTGCGGCTCAGTGTGTTAATGTGCGGCTCAGTGTGTTAATGTGCGGCTCAGTATGTTAATGTGCGGCTCAGTGTGTTAATGTGCGGCTCAGTATGATAATGTGTGTCTCAGGGTGTTAATGTGCCGCTCAGTATAATAATGTCCGTCTCAGTATGATAATGTGCGGCTCAGTGTGTTAATGTGCGGCTCAGTATGATAATGTGTGTCTCAGTATGATAATGTGTGTCTCAGTATGTTAATGTGCCGCTAGGTATAATAATGTCCGTCTCAGTATGATAATATGTGTCTCAGTATGATAATGTGCGGCTCAGTATGATAATGTGCGTCTCAGTGTGATAATGTGTGTCTCAGTATGATAATGTGCAGCACAGTGTGTTAATGTGCAGCTCAGTATGATAATGTGCGGCTCCTGTATGCTAATGTGTGGCTCCGAGTGCTTGATAAGGGTGGGTGAGGGGTCTAGCTGCCAGATATCATTGCAGGGCTTTATTTTGACCACTACCGAGACAAACAAGTAGCACATCAAAGCTGCTAGTTAATATGCATAAGGCACCCATTTGCATATAAATGGAGTACAACAAACTGACTGATTCACTTTAGAAAAAAATGGATAACATATTGTTAGTTGTTCATGGTCTTTAAGAAAAACCTAAAAAACTTGATTTTGGGGTGAAAGAGTACCTTTAAGTGCACTATTTGTGTCGGCACCAATCTGGACCTTTGCAGTGTCCCTTTCTGCTCTGCACAAGTCACAGTACATAGAGCGGCCCCTAAACCTATTACTGAGTTATTTATCATCCACGGAGGACTTTTAAAAATCTTATGTCAATACCCAGACTATTTCTACAGCTGTGACCATGAATATTCAGGAAGCCCCTGTACGGCGTCCAGACTCCAGGACAATCCCAGAGGGATCCGGACCATGTATGTGGAGGATTATCCCGTAAGGGGATAGATAAGCGGGATCATAGGTAGATAAGATAAACACACTCACAAACACTCAGCGTTTAGTTTTGCTAATTTTATTTGCACAGTAAAGTTGTTTTATAAAGGCTTTTTTTACCTCAAAAGCTGACGAGCAGCCGGAGTATCGTTTCCGATCCGTTTCCTTATAAATGTTTGTAGGGTAGAAACGTGAAAGCATTAGCAGGGCCCTAATTTGGGACTGTTTTGTTGGCCTGAAGCATGAGGGGAGGGTTTTACTACTGTGAGTTGTGTTTCCATTTAATTTAAAATAATGTATCATTATTATTATTATTAATAATAATAATAATAATAATAAATCATTAGTATTATAATTATTATTGTTAATACTAATAATGATGATAAAAATAATAATAATGATGATAATAATAATAATAATAGTAATAATAATAATTAGGATTATTATTATTATTATCATTAATATGTGGCAGAATTTTAACAGAAACAAATAGGGATCTTCATTCAAAGCCCATAACCGGTCACTAGTTAGGTGAGGGCAGTAAGCAAACAGCTCCCCATATGAAACCTAAAATGTAATGTATTAGTTACAAGGCTAATCTGTTTACTTTGATGTAAAGCTCTGTTTGTATTGCCTAAAATCAAACAAATAGTCCCTGTATGGGTCTGCCCACTGCAGTGTTTGCCCACACAGACTCTGTAGGGTTGGATGTGAAGTAGTGTCCTAGCCTATCAGGGATCACATCTCAGCTGTACGTCGTTGAGAGATGGTCACTGATTGGTTAGTATGAGATACAGCACACCTAGTACTGCAGAGTCTGTAGTTTTGAGCTGCAGAGGGCAGACCCATAGGTAATATTTGTTTTGTTTTTAAGATCGTGCCCAAAGGGTAGGGACTATCCATGCTGCTACCAAGCAAACAGTGACATGCTGTATGCCCGAGCAGCATGAGACACTGGCTGTGTGCATGGCTTAGGTCACAGCAGTGAAACCTTTCACCCTATATGAGAGAGAACAGGAAGAAGGGGAGTGATTCCAGAAGGTGAGCATGTGTTACTCCAAGGCTTCCTATAAGTAAGTGAAGTCCACATTTTATATCCCAATTAGATTGCTGTTGATAAAAATTAATTAAGTAACCTATTTAAAACATTTGCATAAAACATTTTTGGGCTTAAAGTGTCCCTTTAATGGAAATGGATTTGGAAACTGTTTACTTAAAGTCAGTGGGGCTGGTTCTCATTGACGTGTCGAATGAGGTTCAGCACATCTGTACCCCGAAGGTATCTATGTAGGCAGAGCCAATAAGCTGTGCGAAGTTGTTTCCTAGCCAATCACCTTTCAGTATCACAGCCAGCGCGCTGTTGCACCTCCCTCTGATTGGCAACAGCTAATTGTGAATTTTATGCTAATTTAGCTTGCATTTGGAATTCTCAAAATCTATTGAAGATATTTTGCAAACTTAATGTTTATCCTGTGATTTTTCATGCAAAAAATGTTTGTATACACCACTAATTCTTCTCTATCAGGTGCATTCATAATCCAGGAAACTTCCAAATACTTTTAAGTATTTGTACAATCTACTTATACATATATACCAATTTGTAGCAGGTAATGGTGACTAAGTGGCTGATACATTTCCTTTCACGCATATAATACTTAGTGGGTGCTTGCATTATTTAGGGGCAGACAGATGGCGATCTAGACTCAGCGCAAACGCCATTATCCAAGTAAGAGATCGGAATTCATCCAAAAGCATCTCTAGAGATGGGCTTCTTCTGATCAATACACCTTCTTAAAATTTATATTAAAGGAGTCTTATTTAGCAGGCTGTTTTAATTTATTTCCCATATTACTGTGCAAGAAGGACATTAGCATTGCTCTTTGGACACGGCTGAGCGTGCCCGATTTATTTATGGTTATGAATAAGGTGAATTCTATGCCAGAAATTGGATTCTTCACCAGTTTATTAAACTACAGAGGGCACCTTCGGATAGGAGCGGGAGTTTGTGTGCCAATAATTAGCTTTAAAGCTATATCTAAGTTTCCTTCTGCTAGGGGAGAATCAATAGTGTATGAAAACACTTTTTGCATGAAAAAGTCCCAAAATAAACATTAATAAACTTTAATATTTTATACTAACATATTTTTTCCAGTTTTCTGGCAGTTGATTTTAAATAGGATTGCTCCTTTAAATCCAAGCAAAATTAGCATAAAATTCATAATTTGTTGTAGCCAGTGTATCAGTGAATGGGGATTCAGTCTCCGCAGAAAAGCATCATGGGATTTGTAGTCTTTTGTTCCCACTACACATCTCTCTCCTGGAAAGTAGCAGCTGCTCTAGATCACTACACTGTGTGGCTGTTGACTGGAAGGTTAGTACAGGGTTAAAAAAGTACTTGGATGCAGTTTTTCTATTGGATAGTACCAGTTGCATATGTAGGAGTGCTGAAACCATTTTACTTTTTTTAAAATAAAATAAATCTGTATGTGTATATAATGACTCCATGTAATGTGTGTGATATAAGCAGCAGGTGTGAGATTACTTGATTTACTTATTTGATTTCCTACTATTATATTCTATGAAACAGAATGCAGATAGTAAGATGCACCTGTCATACACAGAGGCTCCTACATGTTTTGTCCAGACAAAACTCCTTCGGGGGTATTAACCCTCCTGGCGGAATGGCCGTGTCAGTACCCCTGAGTGTTAAAGCTAGACACTTGGGGGTCAGACTGCCCTGTTCCACCACCCTGCTACTACATTTAATTTTTTTATATATTGTAGTGGCCCCGTCTCCGCCGCCCCCTTTCCCCCCCCTTCTCCATCCCTCTCCCTATCCCTTCTCCTTCCCTTCCCCCTTCTCCTCCACTGACCCCCTCCTTCCTCCCCCTTCCTCCATCCTCTTACTGTGTAACATGATCATCCTTCCCCTGCAGCTTGTCTTCTGGCAGTGTTGACTATTGACGTGACGTCCGTGTGACGTCACTTCGGACTCCCCGACCCTGCCAGAAGACGTGCTGCAGGGGAGGAAGTTTGTAATCCAGAGCATGGCTCAGGGTTACCACTTTAGGAAGAGAAAATTAACCCAGAGCCATGCTCAGGATTAACGCTCGGGATTACGAATAGAATGCAGATAGGTAGATGCTCGTCACACACACGTTTCGTCCAGACAGGGCTTCTTCAGGGATATTGAAGGTCATACAGGAAGACCAGTGCTTTCCCTGAATTGCTTTCCTACCTTTACATTCTATGAAACATAATGCAGATATGTAGATGCACCTGTCATATACACAGACTCCTACATGCTTCGTCCAGAAAGTACTTCTTCAGGGATATTAAAGTTCATACAGGAAGACCACAAGGATATATTATTTTTTCATTGTACAATCTTTATAAAACATCCCAACTTGCGTCAAATGTGACATTTGACATAATTAGAACACTTTTATATGAATGTAGAGCAGATATAACCAGGGGGAACCCTGATCCAGAGGAATATACTCCGTATATATGAAGGAAGAAACATTTCAGACTTTTTAGCTGCTCCCAAATGTTGGCTACGTTTTATTGCACGTCTCTCGGATTTTGTGCCCCTTAGAACCAACCACAATTGAGATTTGCGTTAAACCAATTTATATAAAGAAGATGCCATGCACTTAACATTCCTTTCTAATTGAAAGCATTTTATGTATGAGTCAAATATGCCGGGAAGGAACGCTGTATCTTTCAGACCACAATACCACAAATAACAGGTATAATGTGGAACAATGGGACATCATCTGGAAACAACTTCTGCCAGGACCGGAGGATACGGTAAACATTTTTAAATCTCCTCACCAACAGCAGCATAGCAGCATTTAAATTAGAGGAATACATTTAAGAACAAAAAAAAATTATATATATATATATATATATATATATATATATATATATATATATATATATAAAATACTCTATTGGTTTAGTGGGGCCCCCAAAAGAGTCAACTTCCAAGGGGCGCCACCAAGGGAGTATCATGTTCCTTGCACCTCGGGTCAAAGATGAGCACTATGTATGCTTTGGAATAGTTACAGTTTTTAAATTTATATTTTTTTGTCTTTTGTTTTTTTTTTCCTGTTTTTTTTATTCTAGAAATATATATATGACTTCGCTCATGAAGACACAAGCTCTGTAGTACTGGCTATTCTGTGTCTCATACAGTGACCATCTCTCAGCAACATGCTGCTGAGACATTGTCCCTGATAGGCTAGGACACTACACTGCGCATCCAGACCTACACAGTCTGTGTCTGCATACAGTCCATAGGACAGGCCCATACAGGGACTATTTACTTGATTTTATGTAGTGAAAACACAGCTTATAAGCACTTCTTAATAAACTAAAGTACATAAAAGTAAATGCAATAGATACACAGGTATATTATATACCTAGTAAAATACAGAAATCTAGCTTTAAAGAATGTTCCCTATAATATTTGCATGATAGATGTGGACATCCACAATGCATTTTTAATTTTTTTTTAATCAGATTTAAATAAGATTTATGGCTGTTATTAGAAACACATTACTAGTAATCCACTTTATAGATGACCATGTGGTATAGATGACTATGCTGTATAGTTGACCATGTGGTATAAATGACCATGCAGTATAGATAATCATGTGGTTTAGATGACTATGTATTATAGTTGACCATGTGGTATAGATGGTCCTGTGGTATAGATGACCATGCGGTATAGATGACCATGTATTATAGTTGCCCATGTATTATAGTTGACCATGTGGTATAGATGGTCCTGTGGTATAGATGATCCTGTGGTTTAGATGGTCCTGTGGTATAGATGACCATGATGTTGTATAGATGACCAAGCGGTAAAGATGATTATGTAGTATAGATGTTCATGTGATATATATGGCCATGTGGTATGATGACCATGCAGTATAGATGATCATGATGTGGTATGATGACCATGCGGTATAGATGATCATGATGTGGTATTGATGACCATGCTTTATAGTTGACCATGTGGTATAAATGACCATGCAGTATAGATAATCATGTGGTATAGATGACCATGCGGTATAGATGACCATGTATTATAGATGACCATGTATTATAGTTGACCATGTATTATAGTTGACCATGTGGTATAGATGGTCCTGTGGTATGATGACCAAGATGTGGTATAGATGACCATGCTGTATAGTTGACCAGGTGGTATAAATTACCATGCAGTATAGATAATCATGTGGTATAGATGACCATGATGTGGTATATGTGACCAAGCGGTATAGATGATTATGTAGTATAGATGTTCATGTGATATATATGGCCATGTGGTATGATGACCATGCAGTATAGATGATCATGATGTGGTATAAATGACCATGCAGTATAGATAACCATGATGTTGGATAGATGACCAAGCGTATAGACGATTATGTAGTATAGATGTTCATGTGATATATATGGCCATGTGGTACAAATGACCATGCAGTATAGATAATCTTGTGGTATAGATGTTCCTGCAGTATAGAGGACCATGAATTATATCTGACCGCCTACCTATCTTGCCTTTCCATGCATATTCTAACCAGCCAGGGCAGCTGTGAATCCCCTCATTGTATTAGACTGTATTAATAAATACCAAGTAATCCAAATCTGGGCATGCGCCTTATTATCCTTAATAGTGGTCATTGCCGTCTTCCTGTCATTAACTAAATGATAAATCACTGTTTTCAATAGAATTATCAAAACACCTTTATTTTATTATTCTGGAGATATGACAACACAAGGATAATGAATAAGTAATGTGTTCAATTCAACCAGTAACATTTTCTAGTCCTAACAGGAAAAATACGCGAGAACATAGCACCATAATGGTGTTTTTTTACTTGCGTGCCTGTCTAAACGTCAGCGCTCTTCACTGAAAGATCTTTTCTTTGTCCAAAAAAAGAAATAATGAATAGTGGAGTATTTATGTTCCAGGGATTCCAGTAAGTGGAACCACCGCGTGCCGCGCAGAACATTTACAGAAACCGTACGTGAAAATATAAACATTATAATTAGAGCATTCACACTGGAACAGCCGGGATATAGTCTCGGAAGAATGTCCCAGATACATTTGGTAAACCACACACACAAAAAATGTCACGTGGACCTAATAGGCACATAATTAGAATTCGCTAATTAGCCGTGCGCAAAGGCTCAGCTGGGGCGGCATTTACCTGGAAGGCATATGATACGCTCAACATACAAATTCAGAGTTTTCATAAATCTCCATTATTAATAAAATGAAAGCACTTGGTGCATTTATTTTGGGATATCAGCTGAGCATGCCCAAACTATTTTATAAAGAGGGAGAAAAACAGTCCAATAAACTAATTCTGTATAAATACGGATATTTCTTATTATTGCCAGAACTACAGACTTTGCTTTGCCGTAAATATTTTAAAAATTGAAATGTTTTTATGTTAATTAGTTAGTAACTTATTTATGATTCATTCACTGTTTTTCGGTAAATTAAGAATTTGAATTTACATATTCCTTTAAGTGACAAGTTTCTGGATTTTACTAGGTATATAATATAACTTCTCTTCTAGATCACTACCTTGTTGGGGTGAAGTGGCTTGTGTTTCTCAATGAAGCTGTGGGCTACACAAGATGGGCAGGCAGATCCACTGCAGAAGGAACTGGCAACCCACTCCAGTATCTTTGCCAGATAGCCTTATGGATAAGCACAACCAGAGACATAACCATTGATGTGCCTGGTATGCTGCCGTCCATAGGGTCAGGGAGAGTTGGACACGACTGATCAACCAAACAACAACACTATACATTCTCATTATTAGCTATTAATAAAATAATTTACTTTAGAAACGCTCTCAATCATAACGTGACTTCCAGATTGCGATTGGATAACATGATTTAATCCTTAGGTACTTAGTTCCCAAGCATTACAGTAATGAAGTTGATAAGAGAAAAGTTAATGTTATCCTGTACTGAGGAATTATACTTGTTTGGATTGGCAGGGAAGAAATAGGAAGGCAAAACCGAGCTTTACATACAGATAAATAATAATTATCCTTTATATGTTTACTGATAGAGCGCACTTGTTAGATGTACAGGGAAATACTTAATTGATATGTACTGATTGGGGCAGTGGCGGAGCTAGTGAATGGCAGGTAACGAGCTGAGATTAGGAGCACTCCCTTTAAGAGTTACCTGTATAAAAGACACCTGGGAGCCAGAAATCTTGCTGATTGATAGAGGATCAAATACTTATTTCCCTCACTGACCTACAAATCAATGTATAACTTTTTTGACATGCGTTTTTCTTGTTTTTTTTGTTTGTTATTCTGTCTCTCACTGTTAAAATACACCGACCATTACATTACAGTTATTTATATATATATATATATATATATATATATATATATATATATATATATATATATATATATATATATATATATATATATATATTAATAAAAAGCTCTGTTTTTCCTGCCTAAAATCAAACAAATAGTTCCTGTATGGGTCTGCCCTCTGCAGCATGTGCAGAAACAGACTCTGTAGGACTGGATGTGCAGTGTAGTGTCCTAGCCTATCAGAGACCATGTCTCAGCAGCATGTTGCAGAATATTGCTGAGAGATGGTCACTGATTGGTTAATATGAGACACAGCAAGTACAGCAAAGTCTGTGACTTCATAAGCTGCAAAGGACAGATCTATACAGGGACAATTTGTGTGGTTTTAGGCAGCAAAAACTGAGCTGATAAGGTCTTTGTAATAAAATAAAGTCCATAACAGTAAATAAATACAAAGGGATATTATATACTTAGTAAAATTCAGAAAAGTTCACATCACTTTAAAGTATAGAAGGTTACAGGGTAGAATTTTTTTTTTACGTTTTGTTTAATACGCTGAAGTGTCTGCTCTTTCCTTCCTTGCTATATATCTTCCAACATGACATTACATATGGCACACCAGCTCCTATAGCACAACATATTCAGGATATCACACAGAATCACAGCACAAATGGCAGAAACATGACACAAATGGCAGAACTCGCTGGATATGTACATGTATTGTGTCTACCCTGAGGATGCTGCTGCCTGCAAAACGCGCAGAGGACAAACCATCCACCTTGCAATACTCAAGCAGCTAAATATGCCCTGAGCCAGGCAGTGTCAACAGGAGCGGAAAAGGAAGGCAGGAACCCATTAAACTCTACTGTCTAAGACTGTCTAAGATGTGAGGGTTCAATATATTTATTATGACAGATATGGCATGTTAAATATGTAGTGATTATGGAAATAAATATATATAATATTGTGCTGCTGAAGACACAAATACAAATTATGCAGAGCCATAAGATATGTCCCCATATTATTATTTTAATAGTACCCTTGGGCCAGTAAGACAATGAAGGATTATATGTACCATATTACATTATGTTTTATACACAACTTGGCTGTTTTAAGGAGTAAAAATCAAATACTACTATAAAAAGATTCTGCTGTTGTGCCAGTTATCCAGTCTAGGTATTGAGGATTTCATAGGTCAACACATATTATCAATATGCTATATATATATATATATATATATATATATATATATATATATATATATATATATAATAAACAATAAAATTAAAATAAAAAAAGCAGGTTGAGGATGGGGGGTTGGGTTGAGGGGGGGTTGAGGCTGAGGAGGGTTGAGGTTGAGGATGGGGGGGTTGAGGAGGGAGGATGAGGATCTGGGGCTTGAGGAGGGGGTTGAGGATTGGGTTGAGGATGGGGGGGTTGAGGAGGGAGGTTGAGGATGAGGAGGGAGGTTGAGGATGAGGAGGGAGGATGAGGATGAGGAGGGAGGTTGAGGATGAGGAGGGAGGATGAGGAGGAGGGGTTGAGGAGGGAGGTTGAGGATGAGGAGGAGGGGTTAAGGAGGGGGGTTGAGGTTGAGGAGGGGGGTTGAAGAGAGAGGATGGGGGTTTGAGGAGGGAGGTTGAGGAGGGAGTTGAGGTTGAGGAGGGAGGTTGAGGAGGGAGGTTGAGGAGGGAGTTGAGGATGAGGAGGGGGTTGAGGATGAGGAGGGAGGTTGAGGAGGGAGGTTGAGGAGGGAGTTGAGGATGAGGAGGGAGGTTGAGGATGAGGAGGGAGGTTAAGGATGAGGAGGGAGGTTGAGGAGGGTGATAAGGGAGGGGGGAAGAGACACAGGGAAGGGAGAGGGGAGAAGATACACGGAGAGAGAGGGGGACACAGAGGGCACAAGAGGGACACAGGGGACAGCACATTTCCCACCCTCTGCTTATACTCGAGTCACTCGTTATACCCAGTATTTTGTGGTAAAATGGGTGCCTCGGCTTATACTCGAGTATATACGGAATATATATATATATATATATTTAAATATTTAATGGAAGGGCTTGGATGAGTATAGGGGGAGAGGGGGATACGATAGAAACCTTCAAATATATCACATGATTTAATAAAGTTCAAGAGAGGAGTTCTTCAAGAAAAAATGTAAGAACAAGAGGTAACATGTAATATTGAGGGGTAATGTGAGAAAGGGTAGTAGTTAAGTGGATCAGCTTTCTAGTTGATATAGTAGCGTCAAACACAGTTAAGGAATTTAAGCGTGCCTGGGATAAGCATGAGACTATACTGAGACTAAATTAAGGCTATGGACAGAATAAACTTTTGGTTTCTTTGTTATATTTCGAAGTTTTTGAGCCCTATAATACATATAGACGTGTATATCCAAGAGACGCCTTGCATTCTCCATCACCATACAACACACTGCACCTGTGACACATGTTATAACACATGTCTAGCACACGGCTCTTACCGCGCTCTTTAGGTGCGTTTGATTTCAGGTGTCCTTCGCACTTTGATTTCGCATTCACCAAAAGGAAAATCTGTTCTTCCTTGGTTATAACATCATCAGCATCAACCTGTAGGAGACAATGAAACAAGATTAGGGTCATAATGTAAATGTACTAGCCAATGTACATGTCACAGGAACACACACCTGCAGGTATAGGTAAGGTCAGAACTGGTCTAACTAGTAGTTCCCTTGGGTACCAGACTTAAAGGACCACTGCACAATGTAAAATACACACATTATATTTATATATATATATATATATATATATATATATATATATATATATATATATATATAGACAGTGGATATAAAAAGTCTACACACCCCTGTTAAAATGTCAGGTTTCTGTGCTGTAAAAAAATTAGACAAAGATAAATCATTTCAGAACTTTTTCCACCTTTAATGTGACCTATAAACTGTACAACTCAATTGAAAAACAAACTGAAATATTTTAGGTGGAGGGAAGAAAAAAAAATAGAAAAATAATGTGGTTGCATAAGTTTGCACACCCTCATAACTGGGGATGTAGCTGTGTTCAGAATTAAGCAATCACATTCCAAATCGTGTTAAATAGGAGTCAGCATACACCTGCCATCATTTAAAGTGCCTCTGATTAACCCCAAATAAAGTTCAGCTGCTCTAGTTGGTCTTTCCTTAACACACACACACACATTAATACTTTAAGTCTGATTAAGTCTTATTAATCAGGAAAAAGTTAGTTAATACAAATCTATTGATATCTCTGCAGGACCCTGGAGAGATCCATGATACTTGATTGTACTTATGCGTTTACATTCCTGGAGAGCTATGGTTGCAATGAATAATGCAAGGTGTCTGCTTCTGGGCCAGTGAGCGGGGTGTGGTGTCAATTTTAATCTTATCCAGTCTGATCCCTCTTTCCCCACCCATCTTTCCTCAAACACCAAAACACAACCCCTCACGACTCAGCTCTAAGGAAGTCATGTAATAAAAACAAAATGGATTCCAGTACTATTAAATAGAGGCTTAAAAAATTCACATTTTCCCAAAAATTATTTTATGCCTGTGGCTTAATATTGATAGTTTGCTACATACTTGACAAATATGTGTATTTTTTTTCATGAACTTTAGTGCTCCTCAAAAGGGCCGTGACATGGAAAGAGGGTATTTTATAATGTGTGACAGTGTGTTTTCTTTTTTAAATGAAAGTGTCAGAGCTCAAACACTTATTCTGATTTTTAACTGCTCTTGGGGGCTTGCCCTCTTCCAGCCAATGAGATCTACAGACGAAAGTATGGATCTTCTGTCCGATTTATGCTGCTCTAGGCCCGTTCTTAAAGAGCATGAAAAATGGCTATATATTGTGTTATCCATTTTATTGCAAAGAGAATCAATCCTGGGAAATTCAATGATGTTGTTGTACCATTTATATGCAAATAAGCCAATCATGCATATTAAGTAGTTAATTATTGTGCTAATTAGGATCACAGTTTGCTTGTCTGTCTTTGAAGTGGCTAAAATAAAGACCCCCCCCGCCCCCATGTTATCTGGCAGTTAGACCCCTCTCCCAACCTTATAAAATATTTAAAGCCACAAATTAGCATACTGAGTCACACATTAGCATATTGAGCCACACATGAGCTGCAAAATCAATGCTAAATATTTCAGAAATTATTTACTGTAGAGAAAAACTGCTAGTACTATATATTGGCGGTTTTTAATAATCTCTAAGATTAAATCAGCTGCCTGTCGGGGTGACATAGTCCCTTTAAATAGAATAAGGCTTTCTGTTTTTTTGGCAGATTATTACTCTTATATACCATACAAGCAGTGTGTACTAATATAATGGTGGGATCCAGGATATATTGCTTTGGGGATGCTCTAATAAAAACCCTTTTCATCTGTTTTTTCATCCCGTAGTGACCCTCTGGCGTTCTACGCATATTACAGCTCTGTAGTTAAACAGCACAGCCATTTAGAGAATTAACTTGATTAAACTAATACATTAGGGCTTGTAGTACATGTCAAGTGGATGCCAAGAGCTATTTTCACAATGACCAGGCAGAGATTTAGCAATGTTATGACAGAACGCGCCCAAGCATATTACGAAATTAATGAGATTTGGGGTAAAAAAACTGAAATATAAATCAATACAGATGAAACAGAAATGCTGGAGAAAATGTATTATAAAGTGTCAACTAGTATTTTGTATAGAAGAGCGCTAATAGAACAGGACACATTTCAACCTTAAATATAAATATACTTCTATAGACCAATCGATCAAGGTCTGTGTGGTATCAGGGTTAACTTTAGATGCCATGGGGGTCCAATGCTGACTTTCCTAGTATAGGCTAATTTTAGGTGCCATGGAGGTTTATAAAGACCCCCATGGTTTTAGTTAAATATACCATGGGGTTCTTTGAAATCCCCATGGTATAGGGGTTAATTATAGGTGATACTTTAAATTGAGGAACCCCAGGATCATAGGGGCTAGCTCATGGGAAGGGTGTATTTCCGGGGATACCCAGGCTCATAATGTGTGGGCAGGGAGATTCCCAGGGATCCCAGGCTCATAGGTGATAGCGTGTCATAGGCAGAGAGGTCATATTCCGCCTGCATCATTTAACCCATTGTTACAAGGGTGCCATTTCTTGCTGCTACGTGTCCACATGGAACTGAGCCCATATTTAGCCACCTGGGAGGAACCTTGGATGCAGATTAAATGTGTATACAACTGTTGAAAGGCTGGCACAATATTAAGGAACTAAAAAGGGAGCCCAGAAATCATGAGTTGTGATCTAAAATACCAGATCAAGTTAAAAGTCATGTGGAAAAAGTGTTTTCCTGTTAGAAATTGCTGCTGAATTTATATAAAATATAATATTGTGTGTGTGTGTATATATATATATATATATATATATATATATATATATACATACACATATATGTAGTAAATTGAAGAATATGGAAGAAGACAAATACTAGAACTTGTACTTACGTATTAACTTCTCAAGGTGCATTTTAAGTCTACTAATAATTATTATTAACATTAATACATACTGTAGCCTCTAACCTCTCATAGGCACTCTGGTTATTTTGGAGGTATAATAGACCCTTAATTTACTAATCTTGGAGGCATCTGCAGTCATGCCCTCCCTGTATACACATATAATACTCTCAAACACAGCAGCACATGTGCCTTTTAATTAATTAACCTCAATGTACTAATTCAATTAGCAAACACTTGTCTGTGGCAGCCTGCCACATTGTGTTATATTCACTATCTACCAGCTATATTAAATCTGAAAGACTAATCACATTAGCACTGTTACTGTCATATATAATGGGTCACATTCACACTCTGAGACTACAGGATAAATATTCCCTGCAGAATCTATTTAAAGTTTATTTTAAGGATTTGTGCTGATGTTGCAGTTGACTAATCAGGTCTCATCTAATTCAAGAAAATAATGGTTATTTAAGATGAATATTATTGTGACTTTTTGCGTTAAATGTTCCAAGTAAAAAAAAAAAAATTGGCACATTTTTTTAAATTAGGAAAATGTTTAATTGACGCTTGAATATATTTCCTAATTGTTTCGCATAATTTAATTTTAAATGTGTATATTTTCCTTCTGAATAAGAGTTATTTTTAATATATATTTTAAGAAGAATAAAACTTCCCATTCCTGGACACCGTAGTCTTGCATGATTAGCAATGTCACTCTATGAAGCAGGAAGGGCCTGCTTTAATGTATGAATACAATTTGGCTGTGGTGGCCATATTTGTTACTGGCACAGTCGGTGCCAGCATCGTGCCTACAAGTACAGTTGCACAACAGCACTTACATAGGAATGTGCAGCTGGAGTTCATGGTTCTGGCATTTTAATAAGTTCATTATTAAACAAATGTATACACTTTTTATGATAGTTATAATTTTATGGACATATTTTAACTAATGTTGAGTTGTGAAATCTGAACAGATTATGCTATTTTTTGCTGTATAATATTATTTAATAGTACTCAGGAATGTTGAGTTTCCTACAACATAAAGAAATCAGTCAGTGGACAAGGTTTGTTAAAGTGGCAATTAGAAGCGAACAGACCAGTGAGAGAATAACTGTATTAATTAATAATTCAATAGTAAAGGGACGGTGGCTCAGGTATAATTGATAAGTACCAAATTCAAATGGATGATACCAGGGTGCTCCTAAGGATAGTAGGGATAAGTAATACCAAAAGAGAGAAAAAGATCCTTTTTTAGGGCACACCTGGGAAATCCAATTCTCAGAAAAAGAGAATGAACTAAATGTTAAAACTTAACTTTTAATAGTAATAATAAAATCCACTTAAAATACATAAACGTAGGTAGCAGAGAGTAAATTATATGAAGTTTACTGGGAAAAATGCCACTGTTGTGGAAAATGCCACTATGAGGTAGACCATATAAAGTGCAATGTGCTAGTATAGTCACTGATAAAGTGGCTAGTATATAAGAAATAAGGTGCTATAAAGTGCTACTAGTGATAAGGTGCCAAGTGCTATGACACAAATAAGAAATATATGTAAGTGAAGCAAGTGTATCACTTGAATATGGTTGCCTATAAGGTGCACTATAAGTAAATATTAACAGCTATTTGCTGAACAGGAACCAGTAAACCAAATGATAAATGTGGCAAGGGGTAAAAGATAGGAGTGGAAGATATTGAGAAGTAAATGCCCCCAGAGTACTGATATCATCTTAGGTAATGTACTCAATATCTGTGTATCTCAAATACCCTAGTATCCAAATAACAGCGTTGCCTTCAGGATATACCCATAACCAGTAGCTACTGCCTTCCAAGTCCACTAAACTATTGCTGAAATAGCCTAACTAATGCAGTGGTGAAGGGGCTTTATGCTATGGGCCTGAAACTGAAAACGCTGACTCTATGCTAGTCACGCCGTGGTCTAGACGCAAGGTAATGACGTCATAGACTCGCGACGGCGTTCCTACGTGCACCCGACGCACGTTTCTGGAATTTCATCAGGGGTTATAGCACCTTATTTCTTATCTACTAGCCACTTTATCAGTGACTATACTAGTACATTGCACTTTATATGGTCTACCTCATAGTGGCATTTTCCACAACAGTGGCATTTTTCCCAGTAAACTTCATATAATTTACTCTCTGCTACCTACGTTTATGTATTTTAAGTGGATTTTATTATTACTATTAAAAGTTAAGTTTTAACATTTAGTTCATTCTCTTTTTCTGAGAATTGGATTTCCCAGGTGTGCCCTAAAAAAGGATCTTTTTCTCTCTTTTGGTATTAATTAATAATTCACTAAATTGTGATCTAAGTTGCCTTGTAGACTACCGATATTTACCTATACTTGTAAGAACATTACAGTGGCCCTTTAATTTCTGGCTATTCACCAAATACAAATAATGAGGATACCAAATTAACCCTTGTAACTAATTCCTAATATATATATATATATATATATATATATATATATATATATATAAATATATATATATATATATATATATATATATATATATATATATATATATATATAAATGCTATATTATTTGCATTTCTTATTTTTTGTTGAGCCTCTACAGTATATCTGATCTTCTCATATTTACATGCAAAGCACAACCTGGAAATGTTTAAAGCATGCACTTATAAATGCATATAAAAAATTTGTGTTCCATGAATTTTAATGTAAAACAAGATTCAAATGTATATTTCCTTGGTCCATACACAGTTATGTCTTTACTTTGTTTTATAATAGAAAGCAAACTTTTTTTTATCAATTTAGAAAATAGACATTCAAAGATATAAAATACAAAAAATCACATTAGAGGTCAGAAAGAAACTGGTAAAAGACAAAGAAAAAAAATATTTCCTAATCTATAATTGTATAGTTTCTATATAAGAGTCCCATATTTCCCATTTCACAATCAAAAAAGGATTTGAATTTACTAGGTCAAGTCCTAATTTTCTGTTTTTATTCATAATTGAAACTACTTCTATCCATCTGGGTATCTGTTTTAGTTTACATCTTCTAATAATAATCCATTTAGCAGCAAGAAGACAGTTTTTTATGTAAGGATATCTTTTCTGGGAGAATGTGAAAGAGAGTTTCTGGATCAGCTAAAAATGTTTCATTAGAAGACATAAGTTAACTGAGAATATTTTAGTATAAGATGCATTATTAAAATAAATAAACATGATAACAATAATACAAATTAAAAAAATAATTAAAAAATAAGTGATTTGCGTTTTGGAATTCTAGCAATGTAATATTATTTATTTTAGCCTGACTAAAGTTTTGCATGAAATCTGCCGATAATGCCTATTAAAATGTTCCTGAATTTCATAAAACAACATTGGGTCATTTTTTTAAACTATTCTATATTTAATTTAACTATAGATATGCATAAAATGTACTGATAATACTTATTTTAATACCATATAAACTTTTCTGAATTTTATTAAAAATATTGTTTGTTTTTGGATATTAAATAATTAAAACTATTCTATATTTAAGTTGATTGTATATTGTTGAAATACATAATATATTGTATAATATTCCATATTTAAGCTGACTATAGATATGCATAAATTATACTGATAATACCTATTTTTACACCATATAAATGTCCCTGAATTTCATTAAAAATATTGTATTAGTTTGTTTTTGTATTTAAAATAATTAAATAATTAAAATTAATTAAAAATAATTAAATAATTAAAATTAATATTTAAAAAATATTATGACACCAACTATACATATGAAAACATTTGTCTATAATGTTTTCAGTATTTATTTAATGTCCTATTTAAATTTCTGCCACAAAAATCTGCATCTGTTCTACTAGACATTTCCACAGAATATTGGATTGTGTAGCTGTTGCCGCCATACACACTATACATTATGTCCTTAATATTTTAGGAAGCGTCAATGCTGGAGCCAGACCTCGTAAAAACATATACTGCCCAATCAACACCTATCCAATAATTAAATGGCTCATTCAATTAGGAGACCCTCTACCGTATTGTCCTGTGTTCCCAATTCATGGAAAGAGCCATTAAACGTTGACCTTTCCTAAATGGGTTGCTATTCACCATAACACTGACCTACAGTGAATAGAATACAGTATATTCTGTGAGATACCATAGACTACTGATTGACAGCTTTATCTGGCTGTGTTTATATCCATTTTCTGGTTGTCCCTAAGTTTTTCCTATAAATACATTGGAATGTGCAGTGGGAAAATACCAATATGTTTAATTTATATGGTCTTCAGTGTATGTCCAAATTTTATCCATGAACCCCTGGAGCTATAGAATGAGCTGGCGCTTTACAAATAATATATAGTAATAAGTAATGTTGTTTAGTCGTGACCCTATGGACTCATTCTAGTTGTGCGTATCCGTAAGGTTATCTTGGCAGTATCTTCTCCAGTAGACCACAATTTGTCTGACCTTTGTATTATGACCTGCCCATCTTGGGCGACCCAACATTGACACAAACAAGCCCCTTTATCACATCAAGGTAGCGATACAGAAGGGGAATAATAATCCCCCATATTGTTTCATTTTAATGGCCAAAGTAGAGAATCAATCACCCTGATTTCCTTCAATTTCTGGGTTACCTCAGTGACAATTTTCTTAAACTTATATAATTTATTTTTCATGGTAAAAATACTTGTAAAATATAAAAATCAACACATTTTCTATCAATAATTTAAAAGCCCAAATAGTCAACACACTTAAATGTTTACATAAAGTAGGATTAATAGGTTTTTCTAGCCAATCACCATTAGTTTGACCAGATGCCTTGACAATCATAATGATGGCTTATTGTTTATTGTATTTGTAACATTTTCTGAAAGGTGGTACAGGGCCTCTCCATATAATCCTTAGTACATAAATTGCACTGTAATTTATTCCATATAATATCTGTTTTTATTTACAAAATAATGTATCTATTTTCATTTAAGCAAAAGTAATATTATTACTACTCTTTATTTGCAAAGTGCCAACATAGCGCGATTAACAAAGATAAAACAAGTTAAACAGTATGCAGAAATACAAATACGGCAACAGGCAATTTGAGATCCCTACTTGGAAGAGCTTACAATCGAGATGGAGCTTACAAACTAGAAACGCTAGTAGTAGCACCAATAATGAATGCACTAACTAACAATGCAGAGGCTAATGCAGGGGCTAGCATAAAATACACAAACTCCAGTCCTGAGGGTTTGGCAGTGCTGTATAAGCAGAAATAAAAAAAGTGAAATGGTATTGACTTGACCTTTTGCATCCATTACCTGATTTTTCCTCTAGCCCATCACAGTTCAAGAAAAACTGATCTGTTTGATCAGTAGATGTTCTCATTAAAGGGACAATTAAGTTAGCACAGTAAATATATCCTAAAAACATGTTGAAATACTTTTTGTAATTTCTGAAATACATGCATTTTTCACTGAGAAATCTAAGAAAATCAAATCTGTGTTTACATGTATACTGCCCACATGCTGCTGCATTATTGCAACCAATCAGGTTGCAGAGGTGTGTCCCACATTCAAGTCAATGGTAAGAATACTAATATTTCCAGGATGAAGGGAACATACCTTGTAATGGGTTATTTAATTTTTTTACTTACTGCAGAAAAATCAGATTTCTGCTATCTTGCTTTTTTGGAATTTGAGCAATGTAGGGGAAGTATTGCTCTGCTCCGATCAGCTCCGTGTAATGAGAAAATAAATAACCTAAACAGGTCAGTTATGGGTTAACCGGTCAGCGCAGTGTAAAAAACTGCTATCAATCACTGTCTTTCCTATGGACAATCACCATCTCCGTGGTCTTCGGCTGTCTTAAATTTCTCATGCAACAGCCAGTAGGCAGGATACACTTTTGTATGTAAACAAACGTAAAAGTTTAGATTTTTAGCTGTTATTAATGTAATAAAAATAGATAATTTTAACATACAATTCTGTGCTGTTTCACACCCTGAAGAGCACTAATAGTGAGGTAAATGGCCCGAATGCTCTAAAACGATATTCTGTTTAATAGCTATGCAAAGCTTGGGCTTGGACATTTGCTATATGGTTAAGGTAATAGTAAACAGAGACTATAATCTGGCACTGTCCATTTCTCAAGATGTCTATGTACTTGGAGGAAAGCATTCCCTTCAAGGCGTGCTCGGTCGGACAGAACAGGCCGCCCTCTTCAATAAATGTCCTCAGCTTCGGGTGAACATAAAGTTTATTTGCCTTCAGAATCAAAATGTTTTGACGTTACATTCCAATGGGAAATTATACTACACAGACACCACACTACGGTCTCAATCCAAAGTAATCAAGGGAATTAAAATTACACCAATTAACTGTATAAACTGTGAAGATGTTAACGGGACGTCGCTTAAGGTGCAATTCAAAGAACGCTTTCTGCGCCACTCATTTATGGAAATTTATAACACAATATATTTAACACAAGTTTCTTACATATATTCTTGCTCTATACTACATCCGGTGACAAATGCTGATCTAGAAAACCTGCTCACAGACAGCTGTTGTTCTCTCTTGGGTCTCATTAGTATGAGGACAGTTATGGCCTTGCATTGTGAAACTGACCAAAGCTTTCTACTAACCACAAATACTCCTGTCTGTAAGTGGCCCCGGGAGACTGGCTTTAATAAATACTGATCTTAAGGATTCTGAGCTTGCTTTTATTTTACCAACGACACTAAATTATTCAGCAGAAAAAGCCTTTACTCATTAGAATTTGGGCAACCGCTATTAAACTTGCTTTGGATAGTTATCCTTAAAAAGAGACCGAGAAATAAAAAGGAAACTTAATTTACTTCCCCACCCAACCTGAGTGCCCTTCAGAATATATATACTATCTATCTATCTATCTATCTATCTATCTATCTATCTATCTATCTATCTATCTATCTATCTATCTATCTATCTATCTATCTATCCATCTATCTATCTATCTATCCATCTATCTATCTATCTATCCATCTATCTATCTATCTATCTATCTATCTATCTATCTATCTATCTATCTATCTATCTAGCTATCTATCTATCTATCTAGCTATCTATCTATCCATCCATCCATCCATCCTTCTCAAACCTTCATCGTCCTGTTCCCCTCTCATATAGCGATATGGAATATGTTGGCGCGGTACAAATAAATTACAATTTATATAAATATATAAATACAGTAGAATCTTTTTATCCGGCACCCAACTAACCGGGACTCTCAAGCACCGGCATCAGTTCCCCATTTTCAAAAAACTCCCGCTAAACCGGCATAACCGGCACTATTCGGCAGTTAGAGAATGCAAAAAAAAAAATACTAACTTTTTTTCTAATTGTTTCTTTCTGGGCCTAAATGACCCAGTTTAGGTTCTAATGATTTTTTTGGGGGGTGTTTAAGGGTAGACCCTTAAATTCGGGGAATCTCGATTAACCGGCAACTACACTTATCCAACAATAGGGAGTCCCCGTGGGTGCCAGATAACGGGGAGTTTACTATATATACAGTGGAGATAAAAAGTCTACACACCCCTGTTAAAATGTTTATATTTTTTCTTCCCTCTACCTAAAAGATTTCAGTTTGTTTTTCAATTGAGTTGTACAGTTTATAGGTCACATTAAAGGTGGGAAAAGTTCTGAAATGATTTATCTTTGTCTCATTTTTTTACAGCACAGAAATCTGACATTTTAACAGGGGTGTGTAGACTTTTTATATCCACTGTATATATATAAAGCAGGTTTTTTTACTTGCTTTAGACATTCAAATATGAACACAGATGTACTTTTTATTTACTGTACTACTGTATGGTGGAGGCTTCTATCGCTCTTTTGCCCACCATATTATAAATGATTGTTGTGGTGAACTACCTACTCATAAAGTCCACAACACAGACTGAGATCCCGCTCCATGCTGATGATAGCCAGTAAGCTTGAAACAGCTGTACATGGATTGGATACTCAGCTTGTGTTTATTCCAACCTTGGCTTTGCATTAAAGCTGTGTAATACAGCATGCATAAGCTTAAAGGAAGCCATGTTTGATGATGGCTATGCAATGAAGAGCGAGGCATTTGTGGGCATGTTTGTGTGTCCCAGCTCAACTTCCCAGAATGCAGTGTAATAACTGTTTTTCTCGGAACTCTGAGCTGGAAGCAGGTTTTTTTACTTGGTTTAGACATTCAAGTGTGAACACAGATGTACTTTTTATTTATTATATATATATACATATATACATATATATACTGTATATATATATATATATATATATATATATATATATATATATATATATAGTAGTACAAATAAGGAATAGTACATTAGTGATTCTATTTGAATGTCCAAAAATAAGTTGATAAATACATTATATTCTTTTAGTGCTGGATTTTAAACAGGCAATGGCCATCTGCAATTTTAAGTAGCTAGGACCATTTTTGATTTTTAAGCAATAAATTACAGTGATTTAATTTGAGTACTCTGGGCCCTTTTCCAGCGTGTACCCCTCCTGTACCCCATGATTCCTGGCAAGTAGGTGGTGTAGCCATTCCACTTAATAAATAAATTGCCATACTGCTAGAAGGACCCCACATAACAGTATCTGAACAATATGTGACACTTTTAAATTGATGAGCAAAACAATATCTGAAACTGACAAACCATCAATTCCCAGGATCCTGACTCATTATGTTCATTGATTGATGACAGTTTCAGAATTAATTGAGAGATTGACTCACGGAGGTTATTTATCTTGCAGAGAGGACGAGTCAGATGAAATATCGACTCCCTGTTGTTCTGTTTATGTAATTACAGAAAGTTCATTGAATGGATCATCTGTAGCGACCGGTAAAATGCAATACAATTACTACATGTACCAAACATACAGGAGAAAGTGATTCACACAGTATGACATGGGCCAAAATATGCTAAGTACGTCAGGGGTTGTGATGTGGTTCATTGGAAGGCTGCCATTATTATTTTTTCCAACATATATTTAATTTTGTTCATTGACCTGTGAAAAATATTAGGGATTTAATATTATTTTCCCTACATGTTACTTACATGGCTGATGTGGGAGCCATACTGATAGGAGTTCCTTTAATCTAAAAAAATATTATAATCAATCTTTGTTTAATATAACATGGACCCAAAATGTTGATATCACTAATTATATCTTGCGGGCCGGGGGTCACACATGCCAACATGGGTAACGGGAGAGAAGCCACAACCGCTGGATAATTAACATACCTATCAGATGAAAGGAATTCTTGTCAACATGGCTCCCACAACAACATAAGTGATGTGAAAAAAAAGTCCAACACTTCCAAAAGATAGAATTAATTTAAAATATATATTTTTAATTACTTATTGCTTTATAAACAACATTTCTAACAGTTTAATGGGACAATGTAACCACAACGTTTGCAACTATTTTATTCTGTATTACTTTAATAGCAGTAGGCACTTGATAGGAATGGGAGATTTACTTGTTAATTAGTTAATTTGTAACTAACGTATTCTATATTACTTTAATAGCAGTAGGCATTCTCTTCGTAATAGGATTAGACACCTAACATAAATGGGCGTTTTTTGGTTAGTTAATCTGTAATTAATGCATTCTTTATTACTTTAATAGCAACTTGTTTTTCCCAGTCACTACCCTTTTAATGTATGAGAGTGGTCAGAATCCCTGATAATGTTATGAAACGTGCCTTCACAAAACATTTTTTTCTTCTATATTTAAACATTTGGCTTAAATGGACATGAATCTCACAGAGCTTTCTATGAGATAAAAATATGGAAGAGTTAAAAGATATAAAGGGTTAAGGGTCAGCTTTTAGTAACTGGTGCCAAGTTGTACAGCGGGAAATCTCCCAGGACTGTCAGATAAAAATGTGTTACAGACAAGAAAAGGAAAGTTCCTCTCTGCTGATCACCAAAGGACAGGAGCAAAACTGTGTCTTTATCTCAGTAAAAACAGAGTCTGCCATATTATTATACTGGGATCTAGAGCGATGGTTCCCAGACTCAGGTCCATGAGATAAATACTTTTTCCACTCCACACTTACTGTTTTTCCACTCTATTAAACATCTGGGATAATTACAATGTTGCTAAAAAAAATCTATATACTAAAACAAATAAAGTGTTACCATTTAACCCTTCTCATATTATGTGGCCACTACATTTGCCTCATTTTATTTCCCATATAATACTAGCCCTTTCCCCTGTAGTGTCTCTGCATTCACCTCTTAATTTATCCTCCAGTAATCCATCTTTTGGTTTCAATTTGTACCCATCATCTATTCTCCCTAATGTTTTATTCATTTTACCCTCATTCCCTTCTCTCCATTTACTTCTGCCTTGAGATCATTGCCACTTCATTCCATTGAGTCCCCCTCCCCAAGGTCACTTCCCTTCATTTAATTTCTCCCCTAGTCAGACACCCTTCATTCCACCTCTCAGGGCACCCCCTATTGATGTCTCTCCCCACTTTCATTTTACTCCGCCCCTCAAATGACTCCCCTTTCATTCCATTTTACTCTTAGTTAATTCGTCTTCATTCAATTTCTCTCTTAATTCATTCCCCCTTGGTTCCATTTCTCTCTCATTCCCTTTATTCTATTTCATCTTCAAACTATTTCCCTCTCAGCTCATTCACCTTGCATTACATTTCCCCCTCAGTTACTTCCCATTCATTCCATTTCCATTTCATTCCTCTATTTGTACCCTCTCAGTGATACATTATAACTGAATATTGTAAAATGGATTTAGAATTCTCTCATCCAATCATACACAGCCACCGCGTCTCGGCTGCATCAGCTGTGACTTGAGGCTGTATGAGGAAAAAGACAGAACTATCTCAAGAAATCGCCAGCACTGACAGCTGCAGTGCCAGCAAGTAGATGCTAGATGGCGCCGTCAGGTTTAAGGGAAGGCCTATAATTATTCCCCCCTCTGTGGTGGCGCTAAATCGACAGCGAGCCCATTGCTATGATTGGCGCGGGCACTCCAAGGGCCTCCGGCACGCCTCTCATAGTTCCAGGCCTCTTCTGTCGGTGGGCCTTATATGCAATGTGCAGCAGTATTCCGAAAAATCGACAGCGCCCTCTAGCGGTTGGCGGCGGCACTGCTGCCAATCTTTTGCGTAGGGGAAGAGGGAAAGGGCAAAAAAGACAAGTTGGACGTCCTGCCATGGCATTGGCACGTTTGAATGAGTTAGTGAAATGGTATAAATTGTTGTAATAAATGTTGTAAACTACTTTGGTACATTATATCTGCTAGTATGGATGATATATTATATCTGATAGTATGGATGATATATTATATCTGATAGTATGGATGATACATTATATTTGCTAGTATGGATGATATATTATATCTGCTAGCATGGATGATCTAGGTGGGTAAAGTACTGAACCATATAAAATAAATATACTGGATATGTTTACCTACAAACTCAGAATAAATGACTAGTCAAAGACTACTTAATGTGATAGACAGATCTCTAAACCTCTGTGTACACTCTGATAACAACATGGCTGGGCTTGATCTCTGCTATAATTTGAATCATTTATTGTCGGTTACTTTCCTGGCCGGCGTTCAGCATCTGGGCTTCATCCAATTTGTAATGTTCAGCTCTCTGGTGTCTGGATGGGATAAAGTCCTATTCACAGCTTAATGCAATCTGTGTGAGTCAGGTCCCAAAAGAAGGAGCGCACAGGGTGTGTATTTATATTAGCACGTGATGGCTCTTATTATAAAATATATAATGGGCGTTATTATGTAGTAAATAAAATATATTATTACATTTGTTTTATTTTACTATATATATATATATATATATATATATATATATATATATATATATATATATATATATATAGTAAATAAATAGTACATCTGGGTTCACATTTGAATGTCTAAAACACGTTAAAAAAAATGTTTCCAGCTCAGAATTCCGAGAAAAACAGTTATTACACTGCATTCTGGGAAGCTGAGCTGGGACATGCAAATGTGCCCACACATGACTCGCTCTTCAATCCATAGCCTATTTTAAACATGGCTTCCTTTAAACTAATGCCTACTGGATTACACAGCTTTTATGCAAAGCCAAGGTTGGATTATACACAAGCTGGGAATCCTATCCATGTAAGCTTACTGGCTATCATCAGCATGGAGAGGGATCTCAGCCTGTGTTGTGGACCTTATGAGTAGGTAGTTCATCACAACAATCATTTATAATATGGTGGGCAAAAGAGCGATAGAAGCCTCCACCGTACAGTAGTACAGTAATTAAATAGTACATCTATGTTCACATTTGAATGACTAAAACAATTTAAAAAAACTGTTTCCCGTTCAGAATTCCAAGAAATACAGTTATTACACTGCATTCTGGGAAGCTGTCCACAAATAATAATAACAACAATGACCTATAATTATAAAAGCAGCAACAAATACAATCCTAGGAATACAGCAGATTATAATCTAAAGGACTCTGATGCACAGGATTGTAATCAAAGGGAATCCAAGGAAAAGGAGTAGCAGCTCTCATTGTAATAATAATAATAATAATAATAATAAAAATAATAATAATAACAGAAGCACTTTAACACATCCCACCCAATCTGAATTCACTGCTACTACTGCAAATCTAGTTCTCGGAAATAAATCAGACTGGAGATTACTGCTCGGAGCTCTGTGTAGAAACATATTCCAGAACAATGCCCAGTCACTGAGCTTTTAATGGGAACCAGGGGAACCGGAGCTTACCACAACCATGGAGCGAAAAATACAGGCCTATCTAGAGTATTATTACAAATGCGCTATTATTTGTCCTAAGAAAGGGGGGGATTGAGTTTGTCCAAGACAAATAGCAGGCAACACAGTGTCTTAAACACTTACTCATTCCTCCGAGGATTACACGGCATCGGCTGCATATATAGACGGCTATTACTGTAGGCACGAGACATCCACCCAGGGCAGAGCAATATTTGCCAGGATCTGACAATACATCCCGGGCGCCAGAGCTTTTCACAGATAGTAAATCTATTAACAATGTGGTGTCAATTATTTCTGCTCTTTGATGGGCTCTAAAGTATTTTTGAACAGTGAAGACAAGTCGTAACACAATTCGTCACGAATTAGCCGCAGTATATTTAACAGACAACTAAAAATAACAAAGGCTGTGCAGACTTCAAAGTCATTACAATTTTGGACACAATAAAAAAGTATATATATTTTTAATTAATCACTGTATCAAGTCAAATTAAAATGGCTGCCCCTGGACTCCTATGTAAGTGCTGCAGTACAAGGCACTTGCAGGCACTATGGTGTCACTGCTATCTAGATCAGTGGTTCCCAAACCTCTCCTCAAGACTCACCTGACAGGACATAATTTCAGTTTAACACTGTTTGAATACAGATGAGGCAATTAGGGTCTGTCCTATCTGGTGGGTCTTGAGGAGAGGTTTGGGAACTCGATAGTGCAAGCTTATCGTCATAATACACACACATAACAATTGCTTTGTTAGTAACAAAAATGGTCACTACATCCATGCTACAAACACTGCCAGAAACAAATATGGCTGTCACAACTACCACGCACAATTAGTAATATGGTCACTACAGACCTGCTACAAACACTGCCAGAAACAAATATGGCTGCCACAACTACCACACACAATTAGTAATATGGTCACTACAGACATGCTACAAACACTGCCAGAAACAAATATGGCTTCCACAACCACCACGCACAATTAGTAATATGGTCACTACAGACCTGCTACAAACACTGCCAGAAACAAATATGGCTGCCACAACTACCACACACAATTAGTAATATGGTCACTACATACCTGCTACAAACACTGCCAGAAACAAATATGGTTGTCACAACTACCACACACAAAATTTTAATATGGTCACTACATCTATGCTACAAGCACTGCCAAAAACAAATATGGCTGCCACAACTACCCCGCACATCTAGTAATATGGTCACTACATACCTGCTACAAACACTGCCAGAAACAAATATGACTGCCACAACTACCACCCACAATTAGTAATATGGTCACTACATTTATGCTACAAGCACTGCCAGAAACAAATATGGCTGTCAAAACTACCACACACAATTAGTAATATGGTCACTACATCATGCTATAAACACTCCCAGAAACAAATATGGCTGCCACAACTACTACACACAACTAGTAAAATGGTCACTACATCCATGCTACAAACACTGCCAGAAACAAATATGACTGCCACAACCACCACCCACAATTAGTAATATGGTCACTACATCTATGCTACAAGCACTGCCAGAAACAAATATGACTGTCACAACTACCACACACAATTAGTAATATGGTCACTACAGACCTGCTACAAAAACTGCCAAAAACAAATATGGCTGTCACAACTAACACACACAATTAGTAATATGGTCACTACATCCATGCTACAAACACTGCCAGAAACAAATATGGCTGCCATAACTACCACGCACAATTAGTAATATGGTCACTACATAACTGCTACAAACACTGCCAAAAACAAATATGGCTGCCACAACTACCACACACAATTAGTAATATGGTCACTACATCTATGCTACAAGCACTGCCAGAAACAAATATGGTTGTCACAACTACCACACACAAAATTTTAATATGGTCACTACATCTATGCTACAAGCACTGCCAGAAACAAATATAGCTGTCACAACTACTACACGCAATTAGTAATATGGTCACTACATCTATGCTACAAACACTGCCAGAAACAAATATGGTTGTCACAACTACCACACACAAAATTCTAATATGGTCACTACATCTATGCTACAAGCACTGCCAGAAACAAATATAGCTGTCACAACTACCACACACAATTAGTAATATGGTCACTACATACATGCTACAAACACTGATACCATGGAGAGTAATAACCTGCAAATCTAGCAAGGCTGTGGTGTTCAGGACTAACATACATTTTGTTCTTGTTAAAATATTTATTAATATATATTCAGGCAAAATAAATTATAATATATATATATATATATATATATATATATATATATATATTTATATACACACACACACAAACTTTAAAAAAAATAATATGAGAAACATTAATTAAATAGGAAATGTGCTTACTTGTCAGCTTTCCTTTAAATGAATTAATCTGGAACAAAGGAAAGAGATAGAAGTCAGGGTGAAAGAGAGAAGGGAGAGTTATGAGTTGTGAGACATGAGTGAAAGAGAAAAGTGGAAGGGAGAGGGTAAAAGGAGAAAGAAAAAGTACAAAGGAGAGAGAAGAACAATGATTAAAGAAGTTAAACAAGGCGAATCCCTTGTAGACCTCTTAGCCAATCACAGGTCATATCCTGGAATGCTTTGTTATATCTCTGAGGGTGTTGGTAAGCATTACAGAATCTCTTTGATATGTAGTAGAGGGGGGTTCAACCTTCCAACTTTGATTCATTGACGTACAGAGCTCCATAGAACAAGATAGTAATCTGTTGTTGAGTTTGCTGCAATCTTCTAACAGCACCTTATTAATTATGTCATTACGGAAATGATACATTTAACAATTAATTACGTCCTTGCATGAATTAAATGGTGTAGTGTTGTGTTCTCTCTCTTACTTAATGAAAAAAAAGAAGCAAATGAATACCGGCCTCTTGGGGGCAATTGAATTAAAGCCTTCGGAGAGACGTAGATGACATCTTTAATTGTGAAATCAAACAAGACAACATCTGCTGTTAGTTTGAGGGGCTCCATCTTAATTGAATTCCCTATACCAGTAGTTGGGAATATCTGAGTGCTAATGCAAAATGTTAGGAACATGGCCAGGTCGAGCAGAGCGAGATAGTGATTCTATCCAGAGCCCGTAAACTAGTTGCGTTTGGCTTTGGTTCCCCCAGAGAAGCACGTGGGGTAATTATGATAATGTCTTCTGGTATTTCCAGTTCATTGGCTGATCTCCCAGCCACTAAAGTAAACCCCAAATCTCCACGGAGACTACATATTCATCCTTGTTTATGGGACTCATTTTAAGAAATAACACTATACTTTTTGTAAAACTTCCTTGGCAGTTTCTCAAGAAATAGTAAAAAGCAAACAGCATTTCGACATGGAACGGGGTCGACAACGGCACCAATACAAAGGATGGAGTCAAAGATTAATGGTTGTGTGTGTTGTACCTCGCTGTCTAGGGACATGGAGCATGGCTAATTATGAGCCTGGACCATGTCAGTTAAGCCAGGAATCTGAAGATTAGATCTACACATGGCTTGTCTCAACAGGTAATAAATGCAGTAGCCATATTTACAGAGTGAACAGTATTGGCTGATCCACACACACTAAATACCTGTAGCACCCATGCAGCTTTATATACCCCCCTTCTCGATCACTATCTTGTCATGGTAAATGGGCTTGTGTACCCATGTGAAGCTGTGAGCCATACCAAGATGAGGAGATCATAGCAGAGAGGTCAGACAAATTGCGTCCACTGGAAAAGAAATTAACAACCCACTCTAGTATCTTTGCTAAGAAAACCTTATGCATAAGCACAACTAGAGACATAATGATAGATGAGCCTGGCATGCTGCAATCGATAGGGTCACTGAGATTCGTACGCGACTGAAAAACGAAACCACAACAACTTTATATAGCAAGTGACGGCAACACATTTTATTCATCTGTCTTTGGAACAGTACATTACTTTAAAGCATTTTTGTCAACTCCTATATCTTGGAACATGAGCTAGAGCTAGATGTTTTAGTTTGTTGTTATTTAGTCATTCAGTCATGTCCGACTCTCAGTGACCATATGGGCCACAGCACGCCAAGCACGTGTCAAACATTGCTCCTCTGAGCTCCATCAAGCTCATGTTCATTGCTTCAATGACCACATTTATCCATCTCCACCTCTCCGGTGCCCTTCTTTGTGTGCCTTCAATCGTTCCCAGCATCAGAGTCTTCTCTATGAATCCGGTCTTCGCATTATACAGCCAAAATATTTGAGATTTAGCCTCATGATCAAACCTTCCAGTAAGCAGTTTGTCTTGATTTCCTGTAGTATTGATTTATTGGATCGTCTTGCAGTCCAAAGGACTCTAAGCAGTTTTCTACAAGAACACAATTCAAAGGAGTCAATTCTACAGCGCTCATCCTTCTTTATGGTCCAGCTCTCATATCCGTATGTTACCACCGGGAATACCATAGTTAGAGCTATGAGGACCTTTCATAACTTTATATATTTGATTTTGAATAGCTTGTTCAGAAGGCATTGATATATTATTGCATTCCTGTACAATTGTGAAAGAATAATAATTTATATTAAACTTATTTCCAAACATCATTATTTTTGTCTTTACTTGGGCTTATCTTCTTAATTGGTGGACATCAGTAGGGTGGGAGAGGCTCTGCCTGGGAGGCAGCATTGGATGGTCATGCTCTGGCTTCTACCTAGACATATGTGGGTGCTCTTCATTGTCTGCACACTTGCTGTGTTAAAGTGGTTTCCCTTGGACCTGAGCAACGTATTAAATCCGGCAGACAATAAAGAATATTTTTTTCTTAAAACTGAATAAGGATTTTATTAGTGATCAGTACCTAATTAAAACAACTTTTCTTAGGGCATTATAGTGGTCCTTTAACAGTAGTTTGAGTGGGTTTTAACTATTCCAAAATAATCAAATTACCTGACTTTAGTCAACAAATCATATTTTATCACCATTGATACAACAAGAGAAGCGATTTCCACAGAAACCGCTTTATCTTATATTTCATAAATTCTACAACACTCATTTTTGTGCAAAACTTATTTAAAAAAATGCTCTTTTACAAAAAATGGGACTTTAATTTCTGTTTTAAACCACTGATATAAAATAATAATAATAATAATAATAATAATAATATATATATATATATATATGCTGAATGATAAATTTGATTTCAATTGAACGGGTTGATTATTTGACAAAAAAGGCAATGAATTTCTGAATTGTTATATATGTCAAATCAAATATTGGCATTTTTATGTGTGTATAAGATGATGAGGCCATCGCTTATCTGGAATACAAGAGCCTGATAGGAAATTGCTTATGAGAAACTGATAGCTATTGAGAGATATTGGAGTTGAAGCAAATGATTAATCATCCTAGAGGAGCCCGTGAAAGATATTTCAATAAAACTGTAGGCTATTATTTCTCTCCTATTTATCAGCTTTTTCAGTGTATTTCTGTGGACGTCCTGCAGGGATTACAAGAGGCTTTCTACACAAAAACTACATTTTATATGCAATTTATTATGTATGAAATACACATTTAGTGCTTGTTTGTCTTCCCTTCCTTATTTCCCCCATGTACCAAAAGAAACTTTTTAGTAACCCAATACAGTCATGGAATAATGAGCTAGTTATAGGGCAAAATACAAGCTAAGATTGTGGTAATAGAGTTAAATTATTATTTTTATTATTATTATTACTCTCTATTTATACACTGTTCCCAGCCCTCTAAATTATTGTTTTAGCAGAACTGAATTATGTTTAAATGCATCTCTAAGTTTCCTGGATTATGAATGCCTCTGATAAAGCAGAATCAGTAGTGTATGCAAACATCTTTTTTTTGCATGAAAAAATTGCAATATAAACATTTACAAACTCACCCTGATGTTTGCTAAATCTTTTCAGTTTGCAAGCAGCAGCTTTTGTTAGTTGACACCCATGAAAATCTCTGCTAAGATTAGCATACAATTCATAATTTATTTTGGCCAATCAGGAGAAAACAGATGTTAGCTGAAATATTTGTATCACACTCTGGGGTTTCTGTGTTGCAAAGCAGCCTGGGATATGTAGCTTCTCTCTCTCTCCTTGTGCTCCCATTCAGATGTGAGCTCAGACACCGCCCAACCATGTGATCCCATACAGCAGCAGTTACTTCCTTTGGTCTCTACTAAAAAGGTCAAACTATGTACCTGGCTGCCTCTCCTCTGTGTACTTGGTTATGTAAGCTCCCTGTGGGTGTGCAAAGCTGAATTTTACTTTTCCCCCTATGTAAGTACACTGAACTTCTCTATATAACACATATTTTTCTGATAATTACTGCCTGTTTCATACCAAACATTTGAAAGCCAAGAAACTTAAATATACCTTTAAAGTGAAATGGAACACATTTTTTGAACACGTGTATTTCATTATTATAACCGTTTCTTTTTGTATGATTAAAATATGTAAAATATGTTAATATTCTATGAAATAATAGGAAGTGCACAAGTCATACTGTATTATATCAGTCTGATTGGCAGACAAGTATGACTCATAAATCTATATCACTGCTCATTGGCTGACAGAGGCAAGCTCCCTAAGCAGTTAAATATTTTAATCAATTTGAAAATAAAAATATATAGTGGAATATTTTTGAATACTATTTCATATACAATAATTAGCAACATCTTTCCATGTAGCTTTAAAAACCTAAAATAGAGAGATTAATAGGATATGGGAGGTTCATGGATTTTACTAGGAATATAATAAAGGGTATTTTGTTTTATTAATAAGTGCTTAAAAGCTCTGTTTTACTGCATAAAATAGTCCCTATATGGGTCTGCCTACTGTGGCATATGCAGACACAGACTCTGTAGGGCTGGATGTGCAGTGTAGTATCTTAGCCTATCAGGGACCTCGTCTCTGGTGTATGTTGCAGAATGTTGCTACGAGATGGTCACTGTTTGGTTAGTATGAGACACAGCACAGCAAGTACAGCAGAGTCTGTATCTTTATAAGCTGCAGAGGGCAGACCCAAAAAGGTTATATTGAAAAAACAGAGCCTTTCGAAATTGCTCAATAAAATAGAGTACATAAAAATAGATAATTTTCTCTAAAAAAATATATGTATTGGTTTGCACTTCTGCTAAGTGTTTCAGGCACTGTGATGACACAATACAAGAGGCTGTGATACTTTTCCAAGTTTTATTGGGATTTGGCCAGTGATAAAAAAATAACAAACCCAAACTAATCAAGGAAAATAATAGGCCTATCTCAACTGAGGCACGACCATAACTAATAAACAGTTTCTTCACTAACCAGCACTCCTTGAGCTAAACCTGGGTGGAGAAAAATAAATAGGCCAATATATATATAGTCTTCAGATTTCCTGGTCTCTCACTCTACTCCAAGCAGTCACAAGCTGCAGGATGCTGTGTCATTGTATGTATCTTTCTCCAGCTCAATCAGTTCATAAGCAGCCCCTCATATACACCAGAAGTCTGAAACCAGGGGCAGCTAATCAACTGAGCAGGAAAGTTAACCCCTTCAGTCATACTGGGAAATAAAACTTTGTCTGTGTCTCTGTCTGTGGCTCACATAATGAGAGAGCTAGAGAGATCCACATATTGGAAGAGAGTGATCAAGAAAGAAGAGCAAAAAGGACAGAGAGAGAGAGAGAGCTCATTAGAGATGGATGGCGAGAGATACAGACTGAAAAAAAGAGAAAGAGACATATCGAGCTAAAGAAAGAGATAGACAACAAGGAGGAGAGAGAAAAACAGAGATCTAGAGATAAAGAGAGAGTGGGGATAGATGGGGAAGAGAGGGGAGAGAGAGAGGGGGGAGAGGTGGGAGGGGCAGGAGGTGGGAGGGAGAGAAAGAGGGGGGAGAGAGGGATGAGAGGAGAGAGAGAGAGGAGAGAGAAAAGAGAGAGAGATAGAGAGAGAAAGAGGGGGAGAGAGAAGAGAGATAGAGAGGGAGAGTGAAAGAAAGAGAGACATGATAGAGAGAGAGAGAGAGAGAGAGAGAGAGAGAGAGAGAGAGAGAGAGAGAGAGAGAGAGAGAGAGAGAAAGAGGGTGAGAGAGAAGAGAGACATAGAGGGAGAGTAAAAGAAAGAGAGACATGATAGAGAGAGAGAGAAGAGGAGAGAGGGGGAGAGGTGGGAGAGAGAGGGGGAGCGAGGGATGAGAGGAGAGAGAGAAAAAAAGAGAGATATATGGGACAGAGAGAGAGGGGAGAGAGACATGACAAAGAGAGAAAGAGAGAGAAGGGGTGAGAGAAGAGAGACAGATAGGTAGAGTGAAAGAAAGAGAGACATGGCTAAGAGAGAAAGAAAGAGAGAGGGGGAGACAAAGAGGGGGAGAGAGAAGAGAGGCAGAGAGGGAGAGTGAACAAAAGAGAGAGACATGATAGAGAGAGGGAGGAGAGAGAGATAGGAATGAGAGGAGAGAGAGAAAGAAAGAGAGATATGGGACAGAGAGAGAGGAGAGAGAGATATGACAGAGAGAGAGAGAGAGAGGGGGGAGTTGGGGGAGAGAGGTATGAGAGGAGAGAGAGAGGAGAGAGAGAAAAAAAGAGAGAGAAATATGGGACAGAGAGAGAGGGGAGAGAAACATGACAAAGAGAGAGAGAGAGGGAGAGAGAAAGAGGGGGAGAGAGAAGAGAGGCAGAGAGGGAGAGTGAACAAAAGAGAGAGAGAGACATGATAGAGAGAGACAGGAATGAGAGAGAGGAGAGGGAAAGAGAGAGAGAGAGAGAGAGGTGCACAAATGGAAAAATGAGAAAACTAGCGTTAACATGGAGTCAGATTCAATGAGAAGAGAGAGACAGATAAGAGACTGTGTGATATCGGGTTATCACACGTATATCTTGTCGTCTAAACTTGCAAACAAAAAATAAATAAATAGAATAAAATAGAATAATATCATTTTTACATTTTCATCTCTGCGTGTTTCCAAATGTTATTTTACTCGTTCTTTGGCTGCAGATCCGACCAAGACAAGTGTTAATTGCAATTAAACACAAATACATTCACAGATAAACCACCCAGAGAACATTTGAATAATTACACATTTGATGGGATTTTCATGTTGATTTCCAGCCAGATCTACTCAGGATACTTTGATTTTCAGCCAAACTGTTGTTTGATTTATAAAAGGTTTAAAGTTAAGGCTCAGCAGGACTTGGGGCTCTCAACAGAAGTTCAGTTTTTTGAGGGGAACAGAAAAGATTTTGACTGTGTTTGTGGCACCGGCTCCAATTTAAAAGAGTGTAGCCAGAATTGTGTTATCAGTCGTTCAGTCGTGTCGACTCTCCGTGTCTGGTCATGCTTATTCATAAGGTGTTCTGGGGAAAGATACTGGATTGGGTTGTCAGTTCCTTCTCCAGTGGACCGTGATGTATCCAACTTCTCTACTATGACCTGGCCATCTTGGGCGATGTGCGGATCAGTATGCTAATGTGCAGCTCAGTATGATAATGTGCGCATCAATATGGTAATGTGCGGCTCAGTATGATGTGTGGCTCAGTATGATCATGCGCGGCTCAGTATGATAATGTGTGTCTCAGTATGATGTGTGGCTCAGTATGATCATGTGCGGCTCAGTATTGTAATGTGTGTCTCCATATGATAATTTGTGGCTCAGTATGCTAATGTGCGGCTCAGTATGATAAGGTGTGGCTCAGTATTGTAATGTGCGTCTCCATATGATAATTTGGGGCTCAGTATGCTAATGTGCGTCTCAGTATGATAATGTGCGGCTCAATATGATAATGTGAGGCTCAATATGATAATGTGCGTCTCAGTATGATAATGAGTGTCTCAGTATGATAATGTGGGTCTCAGTATGCTAATGTGCAGCTTAATATGCTAATGTGCGGCTCAGTATGCTAATGTGCGGCTCAAGATGATAATGTGTGGCTCAGTATGATAATGTGCGGCTCAGTATGCTAATGTGTGGCTCAAGATGATAATGTGTGGCTCAGTATGATAATGTGCGGCTCAGTATGCTAATGTGTGGCTCAAGATAATAATGTGTGGCTCAGTATGATAATGTGTGGCTCAGTATACTAATGTCTCATTTTTAGTTGACAGAGTCCATTTAAGTCCCTTTAAGTTAGGGAAATAAAACAAATGATGAGCCCAACACGGGGTAAGGGAAGAAGGTTAGGAGGGAATAAAGGTCTGCATGGCGACATACGAGACACATAGATAAGGGCCAAGGCAACACAGGGCTAAATGAAATAAATATGTAGAATGACAACACATGGGTTAATCAAACTGGGATATACATCACTCCTTTTTGGATTCATTTAGCTACTATAAGTTGTATTGCAGCCCCTTCAATAGAACTAAAATGGAGATCTTATCTGCATCTAAAGACCCTCCCTGGTTACAAATCATGGGAGAAAAAAAAACCTCTACCTGCCCACCATACAATAGTGAAGACAGTTCTTTAAAGGGACATAGCAAAGGTCCTCTATGTAACTGCAATTGGCATGGTAAATGATTGAAAAGACCATATTGTCATATTTTTTTAATTTACTCTCCTGAAGAACTACACTTGCAAACAGTTATTTTTTGGGGGGTCCCAGCATCCACAACACTTTTCATTCTTAAATATAATTTTTTTGTTTATTCCTTAACCTTTTACAGCCTTATTAAATTGCGATTCGGCAAATTTAAAAGGACTCACACATTTTTTTACAAGTTTTTAGTTAGTGAAGACCTTGTTTTTGGATAGAAGTTCACTAACTAAAAACTTCTGTAAAAAAGATATGCTGTGTGCTTATATAGAGCCCTTTTAAATTTGCCGAATCGCAATTTAATAAGGCTGTTAGTTCGTAGCCTGTAGTAAATTTCCCTGCTTCCGCTGACAAGGTCCACGGGACTCTACACCGCTCACTGACAGATGATTGACTTTGGTTCTCTCTGCTTATCATACAAAGTTGTTTGCCGGCAGCAAATTCATATTCATAAGTATTTCACAGGTATACATATTCCATTCATTACTGTCGTCTAAGATGCAAATATGGAAGGGGCATAAACATTTTATTTTAATTTACTTCTTGATTTGAATCCATCTGACTGTGAATACTTAATCATTTCCTTCCGACTTGTCAGAAAAATTATTCACTGAGAAATGTATGGGGCAGTCATATGTTTAATATATATATTTATTTGATTTAATATATATGTTAAATTATATATATATTAAATTTAACATATGTTAAATAGGATAAATATATATATATATAGTGTTGTGGAAATAATACAAACATCCTTACATTTTTTGTGTGTATATATATATATATATATATATATATATATATATATATACATACAGTATATATATAACAATTGTAATTTTTTCAGTAAGTGTGATATTTGGCTAAGATCTAAGCTGTGAACCATTATTTTAAATTTTTGTAAGATATAAATTATGTTATAGTTAAGTCTGCATTACCCATGACTTAGAGGTCTCAATAACAACTTTATAGGATAAACAATTTTCTCCTAAGAATCGAAACCCAGGTCTAATATGAGTTATTAAGTGCGCAGAAGTGTACCGTATAAATGAGATATACGCACAGATCTTATCAAAGTAGGTGTTATATTTTGATTGGATCTGCTAATGTAAATAGTCCTTCATTGGTTGCTGGTGGGTTATGCCATGTTTCTAAGAGGTGAGCATTGATTATCCCATTGTCTTTATGTAAACGAGTATAAAAAGCTAATTGTTCATTGCTTCACTGACTTCATCTATCCATCTCCACCTCTACTACCCAACAGAACTACACACCAGTCACCTCCCTCCCACCCACCTCTATTTGCTCTAAATTTATTGAATCACACAAATTTCTTTCAGCTGATCAATTAGGAACACCTTGTCACTATTCCTAATTTTACCTTTACACACTGTTCCCTCCTGCCTTCTTCTTCTTAACCTGCTACTTTTTCCTCAGGCTCTTCCTCTCAACTTATCCATATCACGTCTCCAGCATAACCATCTCACCTTCCATGCTTTCATCTCCTCTTTTATGCTGCCATGATCTACACTCCTTCCTCCACCCATTATCTCCTACCCCATCACAAACTCATAAGCAGAAACAGTTCTGTGAGTCCCATTTGCATCTCCCTTCCTTCTCTCTCCTTCTGGCTTCTGGAGACATTTCCTAACCCAGGGCCTGACCTGACATCTCCACTAGCAGTTACATTATCTGACCACTAGGGACAGATAACATATTACACACCTGAGCCATTCACCTCACAATGTCACATACCTTCCTATCTAAGTAAACGTTCACTTTCTTCCTCACCCTTGCTATCCCCTATCTGTTCCTCCCCCAAGTTACTGCCTCTTCCATCCCCTTTAAATTGTAAGTGGCGAGTTTTCAATCTTGTAGGGTGCTTTGGAAAAAATAATACTATCCCCTTTGTTTGCCTTCAGAGTCTTCTCTATGGAATCCCGTCTTCTCATGATATGGCCAAAATATCTGAGCTTCAGCTTTATGATCGAACCTTCCAGTAAACAAGTTGGATTTCCCATAGTATTGATTGATTGGATCTTCTTGCAGTCCAGTGGACTCCAAGATTCCTTTGAGATCTTCAGTTTTCTTGAAGACATCTCTTGAGTTTCCCAATCTGTTCTTGTTCTAGCTCTTTTATTTTATGTTTACTTGACATTAAAACATTGGAAGCCACTGTGCGGGCAAATAACCATGGCACACAGAGGACACTGAAATCTAATTTAAAGTCATAAAGGAATGTGATTGACTTGAACCGTTTCCTAATTAGCTGATTACACAAAAGAAGGAAATAGCTCCGATGGACGGCTGCCACTTGGCTGATGGATTCCGCCAAATTATAAACATAATATAGATTGCAGATTTTCTAATACCAGTTTAGTTTAGCCTGGCATAGCCAACCTTAAACAGAGAAAAGAGCAGAAATGAGTTTGGCTCTTGGTTTGTAAAATTATAGGACCTTATTTTCTAAAACAGCTGAGACAACTATTTATCCAAATATATGTAGTGGAAAATAGTAATGGTGGGTGGAAAGATGATTAGCATACTCCCACTGTGCAGTGTGGCACAGTGCCTGGCAGAATGTGTGTGAGTGTGCCAGTGAGTGATCTCCTGAAAGAGAATGGGTCAGATGTACTAAATGGCATAGACTAAAGGCACACGAAAAAGGGGACAGCAGAGCCGGAGAAGGATAGATGAGGTCATTGAAGCAATGATCATGAGCTTGAGGGAGCTCTGATGGGCAGTGGCTGACAGACGTGTCTGGAATGCTGCTGACCATAGGGTCATGGAGAGTTGGGCACGACTGAATGACTGAATGACTTAGTAAAAAGGTTTCATATCTACAAGATGTCAGTTTATGGGTCTATGTCAATATGATTTTACTTCTATATATTGGTATTATTTCTGGGAACTACTGAGCATCATATGCTGTGCTTCTACAGTGAACATATGCCTAAAAGGAGCCATGTATAAATTGTTATTGGATTAAAGAATAAACGTATATTGCAGACTCATTTGCATGTCCCCGCCCAGTTTCCCAGAGTGCAGTGCAATAACTATATTTCTGGGATGTCTGAGAATTAAATAAGTTTAACTCAAAATGAACATCAAAAATCAAATATGAACACAAACAGAGCATTAAAAACATAACATACAGTGTCACTTTAAGCTGAGAATGAGTGTTGGTAGGTTGAGTCATATTTCTGTTTTTGCACATTTCGGAAGGAGCTATTTGCTGGTTTTTGGCTGCGCTCTTTACTAGGTAACACATCCACTGAATATTACTTTAATATCCCATTTATTGCCGGCGTCTGTTGCTTCACATTCATTATTTATACACCCAGTGCCAGTATCCTCTCACAAACAGAGATAATTCCACCTTTAATCCCGGTATCTATTGGGAAATAGATCCACCTTAACAAACACATAAAAACAACTGGCATTTCCTAAGAAGAGACTTCCATTCAAGTTTACATTAATTATCAAGCGTGACATCCACAACATAGGGAAAAAGAGCGCTTGTTTTCACGGTGACTTAAGGCGAGAAATCGCTCTCGTCGGAGGCAGGCGGCCAAATATATCAGGTTTAGCTGAAAAGTGGGAAATGGGGCGTTATATTGGGCAGGAAATAAAACATTTAGGAACCTCCATCTGTCACTAAATGATATTTTGATGATAAATCACTATATATATATGTAAAATATGTGCATACTGTATATATATATATATATATATATATATATATATATATATAGTTGTGGATCTTGCAATGTTGGTGATGTTTGTGATGTTGGTCACACAGTTGCGTCCCATTGGCGCAGTACTTAGGCTGCAATGAGCGAGCCGGGCACGCAACTGGGAGCCTCGTGAAGCGAGGCGAGCAGTTGTTCAAGAGCGTGACTCACAAAAAAAAACCTAAAAAAAATCATGTAGAAAAAATTATAACGCACTCACACACAGCACAGGGGGAGACACAGGAAGCCTGGGAGTGAGGTTGCAAGCGAATAACACCCATATTTGGCGTTTTTCGCCGCTCGAGGAAAAAATGACGGCTGAAAAACGTAAAATTTCAGAAAGAGCATGAAAACGTGGCTCAGCAACGCCAGGCGCACAAAACGTACAAAATACACAACGCGAAAGACAGTAACACTTACACGAACAACACCAGGCACGCGGGACTTTGAAAATAAAACCAACGGCAATCAACGCGCGCCACGCAAACATTCAGCACACACACAGAGGAGAAAGACACAGGGAAGGGACAGGGGGGAGATGTTGGAAAGAGACACATGGAAGGCACAAAACTTGCAGGTTAACAAAACCTGCAATGAGCGGCAGTAGGCGGGAGGAAAGGCTTGCAATGAGCGCCGAAGATGCTCAGAGGAGCAAAAGCCTCACATTGTGAGGCAAACAGCATTGCCAGCCTTACAATTTTATTCCTGTCATTTTTGATGGGCAAGTTCCTTAATTTTGCACTAGGAACAGGGAATAAAATTCCAACAATACATTGAACATACAATCATTTTATATGCAAGTTAATTTTATATGCCAGGAAAAAAAATAAAAAAAAAATATATATATACAAATATATATATATATATATATATATATATATATATATATATATATATATATATATATATATATATATATATATGTATATCCAATATAATAAAATATAATTATTTGAAAAACTACACTTGAAAATAAACAATTATTTTTATAATAAATATATATAAAGTAATCTAGCCACGATATAATTTTTTTTATGCAAGTAAATTCAATATACCAGGAAAATATATTTAATATAATATATTTATTAAAGAACTACATTTCAAAATAAAATATCATATTTATAACTGAAAATAAAGTAATCCAGACTTGATATAATTTTATATGCAAGTTAATTCTATATGCCAGGAAAATATATATAATAAGATATTATATATAATAAAATATATTTTTTTGAAGAAATACACTTGAAAATAAGCAAATAGTTAGTTTTTCATGTTTATGTTTAAGAATAATCTTAAAAAAAACAAAAAAACATTTAATTTAAGATGACAGAGCCTATGTAAGGTCAGTAGTAAAAAGGGGCGAGCGGCAACAGGAAACTGCAAAAGTGCATATTTTTGTAAAACTTAAATCACGCCTATATTTACATTATTCATACTACGAATCTAAACGCCAAGTCGGTGGCCGTGCCAATGTATACGAGCGCTGCTGTATAACAGAGGAAGCCAGAAGGGTCATGAAAAAATCATATTAGTTCTTGGACTGAACATCACTGCTGAAGGGCTTGGAAAAGTAATTACGCTCGGGACTATCTTGTACCAGAATCAGTTGGAGGGACAGTGGAGTCAATTCTCCCCTTGATCGCGTGACCGGAGAGTCATACCCTGCTGAAAACTCCAAGAAAGCTGGATTTCTACCTTGGCTTTAAACGTATTAAGGGCATCAATGGGAAAAGCACAATCCCTAAGGCTACAGGAAGGAAACATTGGCACTGCCAGCACAATATTTGGTCAAACCGGCACTGTTTTTGTGTTGCTGGGGGCTAGTGGAGAATGAAATAAATATATATATATATACATACAGTAGACTCTCAGTTATCCGGCACTCACAGGGATTGGTAGATGCCGGATAAATGTAGTTTCTGGTTGCTTGAGGGTCACTATTAAAAGAGGTCTATATTAGCTGCACATAGGTTGCTCTGCTAAGTATATTTGTCAGTGAGGGCAGTTCTAGCAGCAGCAGCAGCTTTCACTCCTCACTTACACACAGGTACGTTGGCCCTGGGAATGTAACGCCAACACCGCCCTGGCTCAGTCGCTCATGCCTGTCTGCTTCCAGGTAACACAGAATTGGAGAGACGTACAGAGGATGAAATCTAGGTGCCAGTAAGCATTTTGTGGCACGACAATCTGGCTCCTGGTACAGTATTCAATATTTTTTCTGGTTGCTTGAGTTCTGGTTAACTGAGAGTCTACTATATATATATATATTAAAGAACAATAAGGGCTCTCAACTGGATTTATTAAGGGGATATGGGAGATATCTGGATTTATATATAATACACCTGTGTATATGTTTACTTTATTTTATTAAGAAGTGCGTATAGGCTCAGGTGCAGACTCTGTAGGGCTGTATGTGCAGTGTAGTGTCCTAGCCTGTCAGGGACCACGTCTCAGCAGCATGATGCAGAATGTTCCTGATAGTTGGTCACTGATTGGTTAATATGACACAGAACGGCAAGTAAAGCTGAGTCAGTGACTTTGTGAGCAGCGGGCAGACCCATATAGGCACTATTTGTTATAAGAACTTCTTAATAAAATAAAGTACATAAAAGTAAATGGATACCTAGTAGGCCCCAACACTCCACTGAGACAGCTCTCACTAAAGTCACCAAGGACCTGCTTACCGCCAAGTCAAAAGGTCACTTTTCTATTCTTCTTTTCTGCTGCCTTTGACACAGTTGACCACCCACTTCTACTCCATATCCTCTCCTCCCTCGGTATTCGAGACACTGCTCTCTCGTGGTTCTCATCACACCTACAAAATCGTTCATTCAGTATCTCCTTCTCTTCTCCTTCTCTTCTTTTCCTCACCCCCTGTCTATTGGCGTACCCCTAGGATCAGTCCTAGCCCCCCTCCTCTACATATCCTCACTTGGTACCATAATAAACTCTTTTGGGCAGCAGTATCATCTCTATACAGATGAAACCCAAATCTACCACTCCGCACCAGATCTATCCCCCTCTCTTCTAACACATGTCTCCAACTGCCTCTCTATTATATCCTCTTGGATGTCCACCTACCATCTCAAACTCAACATGTCTAAGACTGAACTCTTAATCTTCCCTCCCTCTCCCACTGTGTCAATTCCTCACATCTCTCTCACTGTCAACAACAACATTATCACTCCATCCTCCCAAGCCCGTTGTCTTGGAGTTCTACGGGACCCCGGCCTAAATCTAAATCTTGTGTTCTTCACCTAAAAAACATCTCCAGAATTCATCACTATCTTACACAAGACACAACTAAAATCCTAATACCCTCTCTCATCATCTCTCGACTAGACTACTGTAACTCACTTCTTGTTGGCCTACCCACCAACCGACTATCTCCACTTCATTCCATTATGAATGCCTCTGCTAGACTCATCTTTCATACACAATGTTCAGTGTCGGCATCACCTCTCTGTCGATCACTCCACTGGCTTCCCTTAGCCTCAAGAATAATATTTAAAATCATGACCCTAACTTACAAAGCCCTCAACAATAGCGCTCCCCCTGTACATCTCTGCTCTCATCTCCAAATACTCCCCCACCCGCCCTCTTTGTTCTGCTAATGACCTTCTTCTTTCTACAACTCTTGTCACCTCTCACTCTCACTTTCATAACTTTTCTCGTGCTGCCCCTATTCTCTGGAACTCCTTGCCTCGCACCACCAGATTATCCTCTTGCCTCAAAACATTTAAAACCTCACTTAAAATACATCACTTTATCACCTCTCTCTCTCCTACTTTTACCACTCACTATCCCTTAGATTGTAAGTCTGCAAGTTTCTATCCTAAGTACTTTGGGAATTCACCATGGACATTGGATTCCAAGCTCAAAGACAAGACCCTCCTTTCTTTGCTATATGTTAATTTGTATTTATCTTTGTCTGAACTTAACTTATGTACAGCGCTACAGAATATGTTGGCGCGTTATAAAAGATAATAATAATAATAGTAACATCCAGGAACCTTCCATATCCCTTTAATGGGGATATTAAACCAAGTGGAAGTCCAATTAATACCCATATATGTGAATGTGATGCTTGTGTTGTGTTGTCAGACCGTAGTTGGCGTCTTGCAGCCATTATTGCTGCGAATAAAACCTGAAAAAGAATCTGCTCTCCTTGTGAGATCAAAAGTAAATCGTATTGAGTGGGCTTGAAATCCCGCGAATGCGCCATCCTGATAACATTTGTGATGCGAAACCTTGCCGTGCGCTGAAGGATTAAGTCAGATCTGTCCTGCTGGGAAATAAAAGCATTGCTTTAAGATCAAAAACCTAATAAAACTTACAGTGTTAATATCTTCCTAACCAGATCAAAGTAAACATGTCCTTTAAGGACATTGCTCTAATGTGTAAAGTTTATTAGCTTTTATCAATGGACCTTACATGTAATTACTAGACCATTAAATACCATGTATTTGTCATTAATGTGATCAGGCATATTAGACTTCAATGGATGTATATTGGTAATATGTTAACCATATCCCTTTAAAGTCCATAATAAAGCTACCCAGCACTACAAATAATAGGATGGAAATTAACATCTGTTATAGACCTAATTTTATTTTTCAATTATCTACCGAAGTTCTTTAAAAAAATATTTTATAAATATTAGTCTTCTGAGCCACTTTAATGCCATCAGGGCCCATTCTTCATTTTCTGTATAATGAAACACGAAACCAACTAATTACGGTGCGTGCGCTTGTTCCTTAATAAAATACAATTACATCTCAATTGTCTGGCACGGTGTAATTAGCAATGTGTACGAGGCAGTAATTGCAGGCTGCATTTACATATGTATATGGATAAAATGATAATAAAGGCCATACAATGTACCCCAGGCATGTAATTATCTCCTTGTAATCTTCACTCTAGTTGTGCCAATCCGTGTAGAGACATCACGCATGTTACATGTCACAGATGAGAAGTACAGCTATTATATTAGAGATTCCAATCTCACTTCTTCCTATTATTTACATTAATATATATATATATATATATATATATATATATATATATCACATATATAGTTCTCAGCAGCGCAAGCTTGCCAAAAAATGTTAGTACCGCAACGTTAGAACTGCGGGCTCATGAAGAGAGGGACATGATTGCGGCCAGGCAAGTAGCACTGAAGGTTCTCCTTGTGCTGGTGGAGATGAGCGCCATAGGCGCTCATCCCTACGACGCCATACGACTTAGGCAGGGAGCGCCAAAGGCGATCTCTGCGCTGGTGGAGATGAGCGCCATAGGTGCTCATCCCTATGACCCCGCAGGGCTCACAATGAGCACAGAGAGTGCTCAGAAGAGCAGAAGTACACAATGAGACCCAAAGGCGCTCAGCGCGGGGCTTGCAATGAGCGCCAAAGTTGCTCAGACGACCAAAAGTACATGAGGGGAGAGGCTCGCAATGAGCGCCAAAGGTACTCAGAGGACTAAAAGCCTTACATTGTGTGGCAAACAGCATTCCCAGCCTTACAATTTTATTGCCGTCATTTTTTGACAGGCAAGTCACTAGTATATATACAGATTATACTGCAGATTATAAATTGGAACCAAACTAAAAATTATTATTTAAAGAAATGGAAATGAACCTACATTTCATTGTCAGATGAATTAACCACTAGGCCCTAGAAGGTCTGCAATGGGTGAAAATAATATACCTAATTTATAACTAATATATGAACTTTAACACTTTTATACTAGTGGTGGAGCTAGAGAATGGGGACCCTGGTGCAGAAAAAAGTATATATATATATATATATATATATATATATATATATATATATATATACATACATATACTATCTCTACATAGCAGCCAGTCCCTCAAACAACCACCCCTGCCCCTCTTTGCACAGCACTGGGGCCAACAGAGGAGCTCCCACAGGTTTCCACCATTTTCTTTTGAATTCCTTGTCACACAACATAGACCTCGGGGGTCTGCCGACTATACCAATGTGGACATACAAAGGTGCAACCTAGTTTTCAAATGTATGTTTAAATATTATCCATATGTGTATTGTCCTTCTGGAGCTATGGAATCTACTGGTGCTCTAATAAAATAATAATAATAATAATTATTATTATTACTATTATTATTATTATTATTATTGTAGGTGTTAATAATAATAATAATAATAATAATAATAATAATAATAATAATAATAGCTATTATTATTGTTAACATTGCTATAATTATTATTATTATTATTAATAATAATAATAATAATAATACCAATAATAATATTAATAACAATATATATTATTGTTATTATTATAAAATAATAAAACATCCTGGTATAAAGGGTTACAGAATCAATGTAAAGAAGTATTAACGGGGCCAAGAAACATCAAGAGAAGGAAGTAATTCCACCACTAGCAGTCATTTAGCGTCTCTAATACTGTACTGATTAGGGGTCCTCGCAATTAGCTTTTACTGAATGTTTGGCTTCCAGGTAAAGCGTATTATAATTTCAACTAATTTTAGATACAGGGCTGATTTATATAGTTCACAGTCACTGATTTTCTAACAAGCTTCAGGCAATTACAAATCCAAATTAAGCCTCAATAGTTAGAATGCAAAAAAATAATGAATAAATCAAACAACCAAATCAAATGTTTGTCACCAGTTCTGGGAACAAGAATAACTTGTAGCTGTTTGCACTGCTTGTTTAACCCTGTCCATGCCAGATATGGCCCCTCCGCCACAAAAAGAGCTATACATTTAAGGAAATTTGTAAATGTAAAACGTAACTTTATTTTTGTGTTATCGCAGTGCATTTCTGATCCCTCTGCTAGAGAATGGGTTAAAATTAATTCTGAGAAAGAGTTTAAAACTTAACTTTTCATGTACTGCTAGCCACAAAAAGGAAAAGATTAAGGAAAGAAGTTAATGTAAAACTTAACTTTTTTGCATTAGCGCAGTGCATTGCTGTTGTCTCTGCCAGAGAATGGGTAATAATGAATTCTGAGGACGATGTAAAGATGAAACTACACTTTACATTTACTGCAGGTCCATCCATCAGAAAAAAAAGGAAAATCAATTCTGAGAAAGATGTAAATGTAAAACTTAACTTTTTTTGCACTAGCGCAGTACATTGCTGCTGTCTCAATGGGTAATAATGAATTCTGAGGAAGATTTAAAGATGAAACTACACTTTACAAGTACTGCAGGTCTATCCATCAGAAAAAAATATTTAAAATCAATTCTGAGAAAGATGTAAATGCTAAACTTAACTTCTTTTGTATTACTGTAGTGTATTACTGGTCTCTCTGCCAGAGAATGAGTTTAAATTAAATTCTGAGAAATATCTAAAAACTTAACTTTTCATGTACTGCTAGTCCATATGCCAGAAAAAAAGTGAAAATCAATTCTGAGAAAGGTGTAAATGTAAAGCGTAACTTTTTTTCTATTACTGCAGTGCATTACTGGTCCCTCTGCTAGAGAATGGGTTAAAATGAATAACGAGAAAGATGTTAAAATGTTACTTTTCATGTACTGCTGCTCCATTTGCGGGGAAAAGGCTTAAAATCAATTCTGAGAAAGGTGTAAATGTAAAACTTAACTTTTTTTTGGTGTTATTACAATGTATTTTCTGGCTCCTCTGCCAGAGAATGGGTTAAAGAAGAACTATGTAAATGTAAAACTCTTTGTGTTATTCCCACAATAGCCCCTTCAGGTGGGTCCTTGGGTTCAGTTGATAGATGACAGTCCTTACACATTTTATTACTTCCCCAAAACCATTATTCTTTGAGGGAATGGACAAAAATAAGTTAACGTAAGAGAAATGTAGTCATGCTGTTTTTTTTTGTGCCTCAGTGGATATATGTTTGGCTAAAGAAAGCGAGACGAGTCATCTTGTATTCCCGGGCATTATCTCACATCTACAAATGAGCCATGACATGAGCCTGTGGGTGATATTGTGTATGTTGCGGTTGGCCCAAGCACTTCGGGTCCTACTGCCACATTGGGTTATCACTAACATGACCTAAGCACCGACAATACATATTCAGAATACAAGTCACAAATGTAGCTTTGCTGACTAAATATTCAATTTTTTGCTCATAGACTTCGTATGTACTAAAGAAAAATGGCATCTACAAGACGGCTACGTGTGGATTCGGGGGTTGGCTGCTTAAAACTTACTCTCGATGTTTTGTATTTTTCCTACTGGGTTACAAGATTTCTTAACTTAAAGTAGTAAAGAACATCTTTACTTTTCAGTTTTTTGTGAGTATAATATTTACTTTTCTTGTGTGGGAAATTTGCTTCGTTACCCATCTTTTGATGTTGTTTAATGGTTCAGTTGTGTCCGACTCTTCATGACCCTATGGATGCAGCACACTAGGCATATCTTGCGTCTGGTTGTGCCCATCCATAAGGTATTGGAGTGCAGGGGCAGGGCTACCTTGGGTGCAGCTGGTGCTAGGCACCGGGGCCCTGAGCATTTGAGGGGCCCCATGCTGACACTGCTGCAGCCCTCCTCGGCCCTGCAGCTCTGCTTGGCCCCCCATGGCCCTCCGGTGTGAGCTATAGCATGCAGGGTCACCCAAGATGGGCAGGTCATAGCAGAGAGGTCAGACAAATTGTGTTTCACTGGAGAAGGAACTGGCAACTCACTCCCGTATCTTTGGGATGAAAACTTTATGGATAAGCACAAACAGACACAAAAGGTGTTGCGGTCCATAGGGTCATGGAGAGTCGGACACAACTGAACAGCAATGACAATATGACTAAGCAGCACCTGCAATGGGCCATTAAGAAGTTTCAATATCTTCAAGTATGAGATAGGAACTTATGTCCCTAATTATACATTAGCTAAAAAACTTACATTTACCTTTTTTTTTCTAAAGCGCATTTTTTTATCAGTGTCATGCTGTGTGTCTGCCAGCATGATTCTGGTATTATGAAGCCGCTCTCATGTCAGTGTGGTCTTAAGTCACAGCTGTGTAAAATGGCAGCACCCATGAGAGGGAACAGGAAGATAAAGGGAGGCTCCAGAGAATCTGTTACTTTGTTATCCGACAAATAAATTGAGGAGCATCAAATAATTAAGTAAAGCAGGTGAAAAATATATAAAAAAACCATTATATGCAATTAATATGTGCAAAAAACAAGTATAATAGAAAAGAACTTAAAGCCAGTATTATTTATATATATATATATATATATATATATATATATATATATATATTTATAAAATATGGAGACTATTAGCAAGTGTAGTTTTTCGAAATAATTTTAAAATTGGCATTATTCAGGATACTCAGAACATTTAAAAACATGCAGCAGACTAGAAAAGAAAATGTTTTCACATTTAAATTGTCAGTAAAATCAGATCAGAGCATATCCCGTCTTCCTTGACGTGCTCACGTATTGTAGCATTGGAGTCGTAGGACGGGGTGATTGTTCTTCTATCAAATTTGGATTCCCGGTCGCTTGTCAAATGGGAGCTTTTCTGGGGATTTGGTTCAGACAATTGAATTAATATCTCTTGTACTGAAACCTAACACGAGTCAGACAGTTATCTGAGCAAGACTGGCAGACACTGCAAATACAGCATAGAAACCTTATCACAGCGAGTAACATCCTGATGATTTAAAGGGACTCTGGGATCATGTATACTACAATACATTTATTTCACTTCATGAATTCAATGTAATAAGCTGATATTTGTTTTAATTGCAACAGACAGAGTGTATTGACAATTGCTGGGTGCTTGTGATTTTTGGTCCTTGCAGTGCCAAGTTTAGGACGCTCTTCAAAACTGTTAGATAAAACTGTTTTAAGGTTTAACTGGCTTATATAAAACTGTCATGAAAAAATAAACAATCATATATCAATTTAATATGTATCATATCACATATAATAGTTGTCAAACTACGAGACGTCATCACGCTTTGTGTGGTGCGAGCCTCGCAAAGCGAAGCGAGGCGTTTCCTCTGAGCACTTAGGCAAGCAGTGAAGGCATTGAAACACGCGGGATATAGCCACCAAACACTTAGTAAACGCGGTACTTAGAAAAAAAAATTACGAGACGCAGGACTTAGAAAAAAAAAATACGAGATAGCAAAAATACGAAGTTAACGGCAGAACAGCGTGAAGCAAAAAATGAATAAAAACGCACAACATACAAAAAAACTACAACAAAAACATCACACACAGCATGGGGGAACAGCCAGGAGGTCCGGGAGTGAGGTGTAACGTGAATTTAAGTTGGCCGAGTTTCGCCACTCGAAAATTGCCAAAGCGAGAAAAAAATGGCTGCCCCCAAAAAATGAAAACGAGGCTACATGACCCCGAACAGCGCAAAACACAGCCAACCGCGTAGCACTTTCACACAGGAACGTACAAGGTACAAAATACACGATTACAAATGATTACAAAATAGGTGTATAATAAAAGGGCCTTATAATAATATGCTAAAACCGAATATTAATGCCATACTGTAGACCTGTACAATAAAAATTAAATAAATTAAAAGTTGTTTAATAATAAGGGGGGCTGTATAATAATGTGCAGTAGATATGTGTAATAATGATGCAGAACTGTCAAATAATAATGAGAATAAATCCTTCATGCCATTAAGGGTTCAAATAAGAGTGGGAAAAAGACCCTCCACCCGCAGTCGTTGGTTAATGGTACGATTTTCTATCATTATTGATTATAATGTGAATACTCAGTATTATGAGTATGGAATATGTTCTGTGGGTCTAGGTGGAGGTAAGTGCCCACATGTCCATGTTGTTAGACACCAGCTCTGGTCACCTTCCTGCAGACGCATTATTAGGAGCTGCAGTAAGTCCACCCATGGGCCTCTACGTTGACTTGTGTTATCTGTGTGTATTATTCAATCAAGAAGGGTTAGCTGAGTAGACATATTCCAGACTGTACTTCTGATCTATAAAGTCATTTAGCAAGTGTTATAAACCTACTACTAAGTTTGTGTATTCTCCTGAATACTGAGGATATTGGTATCTGCTGGCAGCTCCAGTCAAGATGTAATAAGTAATCCTGGTAGCAGTTCACAGAGCCTAACTAGCAGGGCTCCAGATCTAATCTGTTCCATCAAAATCAGATATATACAAATGACCATTAATGGTTGGGCTACCTATCCATGCAGCTAAAGAGGGAGAAGTTGTGCCAATTGGAGCTACCCATAGGCCTCTAGATTGGCTTGTGTTATCTGTGTGTATTATTCAATAAAAAAGAGCCAATTGAGTAGACATTTTTCCAGGCTGTACTCCTTGATCTCTAAGGGCAATTTGCCAAGTGTTATAACGTCCTACTAAAAAACTGCTAGTATAATGTATAGGCATTTTTAATGCTCTTTAGGAAATGTCTGCCTGGATTTTTATTTTTTTTTAATTATTTCAAATTGGTGCATGTTATTGCTCATGTGAGTCTAGATGCATTTACTGCTAGGACTTGGTGAGGGTAAGTTGAAGGTTAATATGCCTTTTTATTATACTTGTATGGGGTTTATATTATTTTTCACATTACTGTACAGCCAGCATAGTAATTGATATTTTATTTTACTTTCTAAAACAGCAGTAAACCTCGTCTCTGAATAAATGTGAATTAAATTGAGCAGAAATCTGATACCTCTTAGCTGTTCTTCTTTTGAATCGATTTCGTGAAAGGAAAATATAATAAAGAAATCAGCAAGACCCTAGGAAACACAGTGCGAGGAACAAAGCAAGTTTTATTCAAGTGGATTATACATCAGTAACATTGTAGCAACCCACGCCTGGCAACATTGTATCATAAAAGGTATCCCTGCCATTCACATCCTCTGTGCTTGATACACAGTCAAATAATATGGATATATTGTTATAAATACACACACTTAGTCCAATACAGTCACAATTCAAATATCAAAGTTGCAACACTTTATTCAAATATAAGAAGCCCCTAAGAAAAATCAGCAATATTGATAATGATAGGCGAGTACCAATTATTGGGTGGATGGAAAAAATCTGCAGTGATTAAAGGGGAACTGTAGCTCTTATTGTGTTAAAGGTATATGGATTATGAATGCATCTGACAGAGTAGAGTCTGTAGTATATGAAAACATGGTTAAAGTTTATAATTTGTTGTGGCCTATCAGAGGCAGCTACATAAATGTAGAAATGTATGGGTATTCTCAGCCTTATTAAATTGTCAGTAAACAAATATGCTCTGTGCTTACATAGAGCCGTGAATAATCACATTAAACCTGACCGGCATGCTGCAGGAAGAGAGGGCTCTGCTACATCTATTTCTTATTGAAATAACTGATTCGGTGACACCTCAAATAATTGCTCTTAAATATTTTATTTTTTTTCACTTTCAAAGAGAGACCTGTACTGTGATTGATTGTACTGTTTCTATAACTTTGTATGTGCTACTTTACGCACCTGTACCATGATTGATAGCACTGTTTCTATAACTTTGTATGAACTATTTTACGTACTTTATGCACCTGTACCATGATTGATTGCACTGTTTCTATAACTTTTGTATGTGCTATTTTATGCACCTGTACCATGATTGATAGTACTGTTTCTATAGGTTTCTATGTACTACTTTATACACCTGTACCATGATTGATAGTACTGTTTCTATAACTTTGTATGAACTATTTTATGTACTTTACACACCTGTACCATGATTGATAGTACTGTTTCTATAACTTTGTATGAACTATTTTATGTACTTTACACACCTGTACCATGATTGATAGTACTGTTTCTATAACTTTGTATGTACTACTTTATACACCTGTACCATGATTGATTGTACTGTTTCTATAACTTTGTATGAACTATTTTACGTACTTTATGCACCTGTCCCATGATTGATATTACTGTTTCTATAACTTTGTATGTGCTATTTTATGCACCTTTACCATGATTGATTGTACTGTTTCTATAACTTTGTATGTGCTATTTTATGCACCTTTACCATGATTGATAGTACTGTTTCTATAACTTTGTATGTGCTACTTTACGCACCTGTACCATGATTGATAGTACTGTTTCTATAACTTTGTATGTGCTACTTTACGCACCTGTACCGTGATTGATAGTACTGTTTCTATAACTTTGTATGAACTATTTTACGTACTTTACGCACCTGTACCATGATTGATAGTACTGTTTCTATAACTTTGTATGTACTACTTTATACACCTGTACCATGATTGATAGTACTGTCTCTATAACATTGTATGTACTACTTTACGCACCTGTACCATGATTGATTGTACTGTTTCTATAACTTTGTATGAACTATTTTACGTACTTTATGCACCTGTACCATGATTGATAGTACTGTTTCTATAACTTCGTATGTGCTACTTTACGCACCTGTACCATGATTGATAGTACTGTTTCTATAACTTCGTATGTGCTACTTTACGCACCTGTACCATGATTGATAGTACTGTTTCTATAACTTTGTATGTGCTACTTTACGCACCTGTACCATGATTGATAGTACTGTTTCTATAACTTCGTATGTGCTACTTTACGCACCTGTACCATGATTGATAGTACTGTTTCTATAACTTCGTATGTGCTACTTTACGCACCTGTACCATGATTGATAGTACTGTTTCTATAACTTTGTATGTGCCATTTTATGCACCTGTACCATGATTGATAGTACTGTTTCTATAACTTCGTATGTGCTATTTTAGACACATTTACCATGATTGATAGTACTGTTTCTATAACTTTGTATGTGCTACTTTACGCACCTGTACCATGATTGATAGTACTGTTTCTATAACTTTGTATGTGCTACTTTACGCACCTGTACCATGATTGATAGCACTGTTTCTATAACTTTGTATGTGCTACTTTACACACCTTTACCATGATTGATAGTACTGTTTCTATAGCTTTGTATGTACTACTTTACGCACCTGTACCATGATTGATAGTACTGTTTCTATAACTTTGTATGTGCTACTTTACGCACCTGTACCATGATTGATAGTACTGTTTCTATAACTTTGTATGTGCTACTTTACGCACCTTGTACCATGATTGATAGCACTGTTTCTATAACTTTGTATGTGCTACTTTACACACCTTTACCATGATTGATAGTACTGTTTCTATAGCTTTGTATGTACTACTTTACGCACCTGTACCATGATTGATAGCACTGTTTCTATAACTTTGTATGTGCTACTTTACACACCTTTACCATGATTGATAGTACTGTTTCTATAGCTTTGTATGTACTACTTTACGCACCTGTACCATGATTGATTGTACTGTTTCTATAACTTTGTATGTGCCATTTTATGCACCTGTACCATGATTGATAGCACTGTTTCTATAACTTTGTATGTGCCATTTTATGCACCTGTACCATGATTGATAGTACTGTTTCTATAACTTCGTATGTGCTATTTTAGACACATTTACCATGATTGATAGTACTGTTTCTATAACTTTGTATGTGCTACTTTACGCACCTGTACCATGATTGATAGCACTGTTTCTATAACTTTGTATGTGCTACTTTACGCACCTGTACCATGATTGATAGTACTGTTTCTATAACTTTGTATGTGCTACTTTACACACCTTTACCATGATTGATAGTACTGTTTCTATAACTTTGTATGTGCTACTTTACGCACCTGTACCATGATTGATAGTACTGTTTCTATAACTTTGTATGTGCCATTTTATGCACCTGTACCATGATTGATTGCACTGTTTCTGTAACTTTGTATGAACTATTTTACATACTTTATGCACCTGTACCATGATTGATGGTACTATTTCTATAACTTTGTATGTGCTATTTTATGCACCTGTACCATGATTGATTATTCTGCTTCTATAAGTATCTAAAGCACTCTGGATAAAATAGCTAAATAAAGTAAATAAATAAATACATTATAAGTGAAAAAATATCATATTCCTCCATGTAAACAATATATGCACATAGGGAAAGAGAGACAAGAGTTTGCATATCAGGAGCTAAGGAGTAAATAGCCTTTAAGTAGGTTTTCTTTTTCTTTATAATTATTCCACTTGGAAAACACGAAGCCAGAGATGCTACAAAAATCCTCATTATGTTCCTTGCAGTATTTCACGTCCTATTTCTTTATCTCACTGCCAGTTTTCTATCAGCTGCTAATTGCTGTGACTGATGAAACACTCGGTGCCACGGCTGAGAGCTGGTCTTTGTAGCACTTAGCGGTGGTGTAAAACCATGGTGAGAGATGATTCTGTTACTATAATACTCAGTGTACCCAAAAAAAACACGGAGCAATGATTTATACAATATTTTACAATAAGTTCATAGTTTGGAAGAAAATAATAAAAGTTTGTAAAGAAAGATATTTGGATTTTTTAACCCATTCACTGGCAGAGGGGCCATCAATGCAGATCTGAAATTCCCAATTTTTTATAGTATTTCTGGACTGACCATATTTCTTACGAGGAAGCTACATATACAGCCACATTAAATCCGAAGCGCGTATGTGCAACGTGAGACCCCAACGGCTGCAAGCTTGATAAGATGCAGATTTACGGTGCTATTAAATTACAACATGCTGCGAGTTACGGGCTGGAGAGGCAAAGCCGTAAATAATTTTTCGCTCAGCGCATGTGCGCCCGTGAACGCGATTAACTAGTCAAAGTCGTAGTTACAATGGAAACAGGGATTGCCATAATTACGTCACTGAAAAATGGAGGTTGGATTTCAAAGCCTTACGGGGTTCAGTTACGAGTTAATATTGGATCCACGTTCCACATATGATGCAATATCGATAAAGTCACAAATATGATATTCTATTACATGCGAGTTACAGTATATGTATTAACACATTGATTGCCGGGATTGATATAACACAAAAATTAAACATGAAATAAAGTATTTTTCGGGGCTGATTTGCGGGCTTGAGAATGTAGTGCTATTAATTCTAAGACCTAACATCACTTTCCCTTTTAATAAAAGATTGGACTTTACCCCACTTGCGGGTCCTCTCTAGCACTTTTTGGCTTTTTACGGGGTTGGACGCAAGTGAAATTGTAGCAATTTAATAGCATGATTGGAAACTAAGCAGTTACGGGCTTGAGAGAACAAAGGATTTGAGGCCGCAAAGTTCCACTTTCCACGTCTCATAGGATTTTTTCGGCCTTTTCCGCACCTAACCCGCAAGTCGGCTGTGGGTAGCATTAAGAGGCAAATTTAATAGTCTTAAGACTTGCGGGCTATGCTACGGGCTACATTTTAACACATAGTGGGAATTTAATGGGGCTGACATCCTGGCTGCATTTCCATTAGTCCTACTGAAAGCAGTATGGTTTACTTAACTTCAATGAAAGCAGCTCCGGCATTTAAGATTCCCTCCAGCCTGCAGAAGCAGATAAACAAATAAAAATGGCAGGTCCCAGTACAGAATAACTGCCTTGAATACTTAGCAAGGGTTATTTTTATTTTGTATTACTAATTTTGACATAGGAATGATAGTCTGCAGCACATCATAATATTATAAAGAGGTCTGCAGAGAATTCTCTCATTGTTAACCCTTCACTCTTCTTGGTTTGTAAATGCACATGTATGGCAAATACCTGATCAGGTTAATTGCACATTTTTATGCGAGGACAACAGATTGTATTATTTAATGTATAATATATTCAAATGATTACAGGATATTTGGATATTGTTTTTTATATTATAATACAAATAAAATGTAAATGCATAATACCTAATTACATGTACCATATCATGTAATTTCTATTATAATATAAATGATTTTGTTGAGTAGCACAATTAATTACATTAATTATTTAAAAAGGTATAATAACAACAATCTTGAAGGGGCTTGTGTATCTCCAAGACGCTGTGAGCTAAATCATGTAGGATCCTCCAATATGGGCAGTTCATAGCAGAGAGGTCAGACAAATCCTGGTCCACTGGAGAAGGAACTGGCAACCCACTCCAGTATCTTTGCCATGAAAACCTTATGGATAAGCACAGCCAGAGTCATAGATAATTGTGCCTGGTGTTCTGCAGTCCTTAGGGTCACCAAGAGTCAGACACGACTGAAGGACTGAACAACAACAACACAAAAAATTAATTAAAAAAAAGCAATCTAAAAAGAGATTTTTATTCTATTTACAACCAACTCTTAGTTATTATTATACGACTAATCTCATCCTCTATTCCCTGGTGGTCCAGTGGTTGGGATATGGTGCTTTCACCACTGCAACCTGGGTTCGAGTCTAGTCAGGGAACCAAGAGGTCACACCGCTCTGAAGCCTAGTAATGTTGGCCTGGTCAGTACTTGAATGGGAGACCACCTAGGAATACAGGAGCTATATGCTGTGGCCCACTAGAGAAATAACTGGCAGCCCACTCCAGTATCTCTGCTATGAATACCAAGTGGATCAGCATGGTGTGTTGCGGTCAATGAGGTCACAGAGAGTCGGACATGACTGAGCGACACAAATACACAACACAATCTCTGACCACTACCATTATAGCAAAGTTGAAAAGCACATTTTAAATACGTTCCTAACCCACAAATAGGAAGGTGGAGAAAGCTAGCAGTGGGTTGCAAAATTTTGGTTTGTTTTTGAGAGGCAATTTTACTGAATTTTTATTTAAAAATTCAACATTTTTGCTACAGACCAAATAATGGCAATTTTAAATGCATCTAATCTCATATATTGATTTTATGACCAGATATTATTTTATGACTTCCTACGGATGTGAAGATTGTAAGTTAGTAAATACCAAAATATAAAGTACAAGACGAGACATATTTTCTCTTCTAAGCCACTAATTCCTTGTGCTTATAATGCAATTAGTGGCCATAAAATTGTTTCCAAATGAGTTGGCATTTTTATTATCCCAATTCCAGTCTTTTTATATATCTAGTATTTTGGTGCTCGCACTGTTTTGATCGACAAAGACGCAAGTAGGATTGGACTCATTATTCCAGCCGCGGTCAAGTTGTATGTACTGTGTGGTACTAAATGGGCTCCAGATGTGCAACCACAGCCAGTGGGGGGCCCCTACAGAAAAGATTGGTTTCTCTCTCTACCTTTCTTAGAAAATAAACAGTGGAATAATTCAAAGTGCCTGCCACACCACAAGTGCTGGCCGCACAGCGAGCGAGAGGCGGACCCTCTGAGGAAGACAGCATCAGCAAGGCTATAACGGGCACTGGGTTGTTCCATATATGTGGCCTACAGCCATGAATGTGCCAGACCTGGGTGTCCAACCAAAAAATGCCACCAAAACTTGTATTTCACTGGCTAAAACCAACACAATGCTATATATATATATATATATATATATATATATATATATATATATGTGTACAATGACTTAATGTAACTGACTTCATTGAGTAGATATAATGACCATCACATGGCCACTTAAAGGGGCAATATGGTGGCCAAACATAGTGGTTCTGTCCTTTAGCTGTGTCCGACTCCCGATGGACATATGGACGCAGCACACCAGGTACATCTGTCTGTGTTTCTCATTGTGCTTATCCATATGGTTTTCATGGCAAAGATATTGGAGGGCTGCCAGTTCCTTCTCCAGTTGACCGCAATTTGTTTAACCTCTCTGCTATGACCTGCCCATCTTGGGTGACCCTACATGGTATAGCTCACAGCTTCATTGAGGTACACAAGCCCCTTCACCATGACAAGGTAGCGATCCAGAAGGGATGGTCCAACTACCATCTATTTTTAATAAATTATTAGCAATAAAATCAGTATTCGAAAACAAAATGAAAACCAATGTAGTATTAAAACACTTGACTTGTCCTCTCCATCCAGCAGACAAGCCTAGGACAGACTAGTAGAAATTGTATGTTTTTTTTAAATTCCCTGGTACATGTAAAAGAAAGGATCTAGTCAACTTAAGGGGTTTTTTATGTATTTTTTTTATATAAATGTTAATTTATTCATTTTACCCACCTAAATGTAACTACCATAGAAATTGTACAATCCACTTACTTTTAAGAAGCTACTACTGTAAAATCTCAGCTTCTGGATCCTTCCTCTTTCTTCATGTATTTTTCATGCATCATCTACTAGATGGTAAGTTTGCGAGTTTTCGATCGTGTAAGGTGCTTTAGCGCACATTAGATTCTAAACTCAGGGTTTTTCCCTCTTTGCAACATGTCAATCTTGTTTTATCTTGTACTTAACCCTTGTTCAGCTCTACGGAATATGTTGGAGCGTTACAAATATAGATAATAATAATGCATGGTGCAATGTTTCACAGCTAAGACCTTAGGCTATATCAACAGGGAGGGGGCTTTACACTACCAAAATCATGCTGTTGTATGCAGAGACACAGCATGCCACTATTTTGCAAAAAGTCTTACATTAGTTGTGTGAAGCCGTACCCCTGTGGTATTGGCCTTAGGTTACAGCTGTGAAAAATGGCAGCACACATGAGAGAGAACAGGAAGAAGCTGAGAGTCTGTTACTTTGGGGGGCTTCTTAAAAGTAAGTAAAATGAAAATTGTGGAATAATACATTACAGTTACTCTTAAAATAAAGATTTAATTTTTTGCACTCTTCCATTTATTTCCTTGTCTCCCCATCCCTAGATATATTTTTTTGGCGCTTCAGGCCTGCTTTAATGTGCAATGACCTGAGGCTAAATGTCTGGGGGCGCTCTGCGGTGACCATTGAACTGAATGCTTACCTCCTACCATGACTGTTTTTTATAATGTGTGTACAACAAGCTGAGAAGGTGAAGAAGAGCAGTTACAGAGGAATTTGCCAAATGAGATGGGAGGGGATTACCCTGCTAAACAGCCCTTGTTCTCGTACTTTCCCAATCCCACAATAGTGTTTCCCTATCTCCCTTATGTCCTGGAGCCATGGAACTTTTCATCAACCTGCTCTTGGCATTAGCCAAGCTGGCTAGTCCAGCAAGATGTATCAAGCAGAGGAGTTTCCATTGCCATGTAAGGCCACTGGTGTGCTCCCTTATCCGGGCAGAGAACCACCTGGCTTAGTCCACTGGGAAGATGCCTGAGTTAACCCCCCTGGATAAAGTACTCTGCTTATTATCCCCCACCAGATTCATTTATGCTCACCCTCCGTCTTTGATGTTAAATTATTTTAAGTGTTAAAATTTCATACCCCTAACAGCAGGTGCGGTGATGACCGTTCTGACTGACCCTATACACGGCCGATCAGTGTCCAGTTTGATCTAATACACTGTTTCAATATCTCTCTATAACTGCCTCTCAATTAATAAGATTGATTCAGTATCTTGCATTGATAACAGAGGTGGATCTGTAGGGTGCAATGTTGAAGACTAACTGCCCCCACATTTATGGCCGGATTACCGATTAGGCCAACTAGGCAGCTGGCCAGGCGCGCTTTCCTGTGAGGGGCGCCACTTCTTTAAAAAAATGGTTCCTGGCTTATAAAATAGTGAAATGTTGCAGTTCATAGACTGGCTACCAGGGGGCAACCACTTAGAACAATACAGTTACAACAGGAAAGGGAACTTACATGTAGAAAAAACGCAAAAATTGGTCCGTGCGTACCTTGTGTACTAACTTGCAGGGGCTCCTCCACTTCACTGCCTAGGGGCTCCAAAAAGGTAGATACAACCCTGTTCACATTAGCTCTGCTGCAATTAGATGCGGAACCTGCCTGACCTAAGAATGCAACAAATCAATTGGTCCTGAATCAAATACAATCCTACAAAACATGACATGCTAGTGATCTGCGCTCTATAAACTTGTATTATCTAAGGTATAGGATAAAAGTTAAAATATGCCATATATCAAAAGTGCCTAGGTCCTTTTGCCAGATGTTCATATGACAACAGGAAAATCATCAGTCGCCTGAACCCACTCATGGACAAAACAAACTCACCGAAATCCAATAAAAATTAATACAATGAAATAATAACTATACAGGAAAACATACGCGTAAGGCTGGGGGGTTATCTAGTCACCACAACACACATAGCATAGCTTAGCCCAAAGACACAATCTATCTACGTAATTGGACCGAGTATATATATATAAATATATATATATACTGCATTCAGTGCCAAATAAAATCAAACATACCAGGTCTACAGCTGGGATATGACACATGCATATATTTGTATTCTGTCTTTTTTTTATAATTTCCCTTCACATTTCTAGAGCAGGACCATTGTGGTCAGTGGTCCTGCTCTAGAACAGCAACATGTTTTAAGAAAGTAACAATGCAGTTGTGCTCTTGTGGATTCTACCATTTTAGTTTCCAATGATCTACTTCCTAGGTGGGGAGGAGACATCCCATGCAAAGGAAGCCTCTACATCCTCAATGGTTATTTGGCATCTACAACTGCCAGTGCCGTCATTATAACTAATGCAAAGCTCATTAGCAGCCAAGGACATCCACAGTTGTTGTTTTTTTAACTTTCTAAAACATTGTGCCCATTATTAAGTTCTGTTATCCAAATGACTGTATAGAAAATATGTGACCACAGTGGTTCATTAAAAAACATTGAGGGTCTTCATGGAGCTCTTATAAAGTTGCTGAGGTTCTCAGTGGACCACTCAATGATTATTCAGCTTCTTGCAACACAATTACAACGCACTATTGATAGAACTAAAGGAACTATATTCATTGTACTTGTTGGCCAAATTTAATATATTTCGTTTTATTATTTCATAATTATAACCTTGTGTCTTAATTTCAGTCATTAGTTGTTCTGGTTGGAACTCAATGCCCATTTGGTGGTTGTCACTACAAATGTAAAGTGGATGATTGGGATAGTAAGACAATAGGATGAGAGAGATAATTGATGGACAGTGGCCAAGCGGGGATATAGCTGTGTGGCATAGGGCCATTGGGCACAGTTGGGTTTGTCATATAATAACGTATAATAATATAAATATATTTTTGGAAACATGAAATCTGAACTGATGGTGAGAGCTAAGATGTCTTCAAAAGGTGGGCAAAATATCATAAAGCATTTATTTATTTAAAGGATTAAAAAAGTTTCTATTGAGAGGATATCTTGGCATCCCAGTTGGAGATTTAGGATTCCCTCGACCAGGGGTCGGCAAGTTCTGTCATGGAAAGCCACCCACAGGCCTGGATTGGAGGATCTCCTTTCTATGCGTCAATCCAGATGATTGAAGAAGTGATAGCTTCACCTATATGCAGCAGGGATATCCTCAAATCCTGGCCTGTGTGTGGCTCTTTAGGATCAAACCTGCCTACCCTTGCCCTAGACACTATCTGAATGTGTACCCCTCTGTACTCATTTATACTATTTCCCCTCCTCCAATCTTTTCTCTCCTTATTCTTCTATTTCACTCTCTTCTTCGTTCCTGACCATAGCTACTTCTCTTTTATTTTATATTTTTCTTTTATTCAAATGCTGAAAAAAAGTTAAGTTTTACATGCTTCCCTGTATGTCTATAACATGTGCCTACGTCGGCCTGGCTAATGCATGACTACAAGATACATAAGAAAACTGGCATCTGAAGGAATATATAGATAATTATAATTATTTGGAGCCTCATTCAATTGTGATTCGGCCAATTGAATAGGGCTCTATATAAGCACATAGCATACTTTTTTTACATACATTTTTAGTTAGTGAAGACCTTGCTTTTGGATAGAAGTTAACTAACTAAAAACTTCTGTAAAAAAATATGCTCTGTGCTTATATAGAGCCCTATTCAATTGGCAAAATCACAATTGAATGAGGCCCATTGTATTTTCCAACTGGATTGAATTGGTTCTGCACCATATATTGATTCGACCCGATAACACAGATAATAATAATCAATACCTCATTAGGATAAACAAGTTTATCACATTTATGTTAGAAGTAAACAAAATAATCAAATATGCATTATCCCTAAGAAACAAGTCTTTTACATAAAAATATAAGGTTTAGTTCATTACAATTTGTATTAGTTTATCGGGTTTTCTTATATGATTAGTGACAGATGTCAGTCCTATTATGTCGGCATTCAGACCTATAACAAAAGACATACATATTTAAAGGGAAAATGATAAAACCTGTAATTATTTTGTGAATGGGTTGCGTGCAATTATATTAAGACTGAATAATTTATCCGAAAATGATATCCTGTAGTTGAGTCTCCACCAGGAGTTAACTGGTTAAACACATCAAATACAGAATAGGGCAAAGAAAAAAGATGGTGCGTGAACGCCAGCCGTGCACCTGCCATGTAATACGCTGGAGATAATGGCGACCTCGTCATAATATCCACTCGCACACCCACACACATCCTTATATTTGTCTGTGCAACTTCAATAGAACTGGAGAGAGAACCCAGTAATCCTATCAGAATCCACCTGCTTGTATCTAACCGAGCTCAGAAAAGCCATATCTATCATCAGCATGTTAATCAATAAAATAAATATTTAAAAAATAGTTTTAAAAATATGAAAAGTACTGAATAGATGATGAGCCTCAGTGGCGAGTGTTTTTCTGTGTTGACTCCCCTTGGGGATGCTGTATACATACATTATATATATATATATATATATATATATATATATATATATATATATATATATATAGTAAATAAATAGTACGTTTGTGTTCACATTTGAATGTCTAAACCAAGTTAAAAAAAAATTGTTTCATTCACAGAATTATTGCACTGCATTCTGGGAACCTTGGCAGGGACATGCAAATATGCCCACAAAAGCTTTGCTCTTGCAATCCATAACCATATTAGACATGGCTTCCCTTAAGCATATGCCTGCTGTATCAAACAGCTTTGAGCAAAGCCCCTTCTGGCTTGCTACCTTGCCATGCTGAAGGGGCTTGTGTACCTCAATGAAGCTGTGAGCTATGCCATGTAAAGATGGGCAGGTCATAGCAGAGAGGTCAAAAAAGTCACAGTTCACTGGAGAAGGAACTGGCAACCCACTCCAGTATCTTTGCCAAGAGAACCTTATGGATAAGCACAACTAGAAACACAGACAGATGTGCATGGCATGCTACATCCATGTGGTCACTAAGAGTCGGACACGACTGAAGGATTGAACAACAACAATTTATACATATATATTATATATGACGCACAGACAGGGAGGGGAAAGAAGAACCAGAACGCATTCCCCTGGATCGCCCTTAGAAGAACATGGGAAAATGTCTAGGAATCTTCCATATCCCTTTAACTTTTTTACTGTTTGGTTCCATTTAATTTTCTCAGTTGATTCTGTTGATTTCTCAATGGGACACTCTCATAAAGCTTCATGTGCATTCTCCCACGTCAGGAAGTTGATCGGCAGAAATAAAAATGGTAGATTCCACAGCAGTAAAATTGCATATAAAAATTATCGGCTGTATTTTTCTTTTCCATTTATATTCCAAGCACATTTAGCCCAAAGTGTCATTGTCTAAATATAGGACTACAGTCTATTTATCTACCTGTTTAAGTGCACCCCCAACGTACTCGTCCATCCCTGCAGACGCCCGGCCTTTTCTATGGTCCTTTTTTTATACCGCACTGAATAAACTCTTCAGATGTCAGAGAAAAGGTAATGGGATCAGGAGAGTGAGAATTGGCTATTGTGATCTAAAATAAACTCTTTTCCCAAGAGAATTGTGCTTTTAATACAATGTGATGGGCAAGTCAGAGCAGTGATCACAGAGCAGCGATGTGATAGGAGAGGTGCTGAGGCCATTGCACACGCCAATGTGTATTCTCTTATCGGCAAACTGCTACCAGATCCGTAGAAAACTGCAAACATAGCCCTGTAATTTGGTGCAATAATAGATGAGCTGTACATTAAATATAAACTGAATTATTGGCCATATAGGGCTGTAAAAGTGGCATTAAAGGCACACATTGCTCCCTATATTTAAAGAGCCATTAGTATCACTGAAAGTGCTCTTCATGATGTAAAAAAGTGTAAGATTGTATGTTAAAATTATCTATTTTTATCACACTAAGAGCTAAAAAAAATATTGTTTTAAATATATGTTTACCCACAGGTCTATCCTGCCTACTGGCAGTTGCATGAGTAATAACAGATTGCATGTGCATGCTGTGAGTGTGTATGTTGCAGGCTGTGATTGATAGCACAGTATCCCCTCTTTTCAGTTTACACTGCACTGACCAGTTAGCTCATAGCTTTCTTGTTTAGGTGAGTCCAGTATTCCATACCTTCACAGATAGATTTGTTAAGGCTTAATTCTTTTTCGTTTTGATCTCTAGATTTTACAGAATAACCTAAGAAATTACTTATATTTTTCCAGTGAACTCCACCGAGAATCAGGAGAAAGGGAACCCGGCAGGTGATGGGTCAAGCATGTGGCCCTGGTCAAACAACAATTCCCTTTTATAGAATTAAACTTCATAATGGGCAATATGTTTTAGAACGTATAAAGAAAAACATATATCCCTTTATTTATGAAATATGTGTGCAACTATTTTCGGCAGGGAGTCATTTCCTTGCTGAAGCTGCTTGTTTGAGATGTTTTCTTAGCACCTTTGGCACTGGCACATTTCCATTGTAGCAGTCAAAAAGTCTGATGTAGACAATATGGCAGCTATAATTGTTTATAATAAGTAATAAATTAACGGCTGTATTTTTTTATATTAATAAGTGCAGTGGGACTGTCATTTATTTTATTTTTTTTGCTTTAGTACATTTATTTCCACTATATTCTTGCATTGTTCTGCTGATTCCATTTAGAATAAAAAACGCTACTGATATCTTATTTAGGCTGAATGATTTGTAGTAAAGCTATTTAAAATATCCGCATTGTAAAACATAATTTTGTGTCTATAACCTCTCCAAACTATGGAAAATGATAAAATTGTATATAAAACTTAAAACATTATTTTTTTTATTTAATGATATAAAATATACTGTTAAATTATAATGCATTATGGCTACATTTATGCTCCTATAGCGTTTAGACGCCACAACATCGCATCATATATATCAATGTATCAAGTACATAGACTGGCGACAAACAGACGTCTCTGGCTATTTAATGTGCTTTTTACATGGTCTCACGACCTAAAATAGAAGCTGTTTATGGGAGGAAGGAAGCAATGCGTTTCCTTGCAGACATGTAGCTGTCCTGAGTAGTCTACGAGCTCCTCCAGAAAATGCTTTATTTTTATGAAGATTAGGCCATTCTAAATTTAGAAATAAAGCTTTGGAAGCAGATAAGATTCTGCCCAATTCTACCTATGTAAAACCTTGGCTTAAAGGGATACGGATTTTACTAGGTATATAATATCCCTGTGTATCTATTTACTTTTATGTACTTTATTTTATTAAGAAGTGCTTATAAGCTCTGTTTTACTGCCTAAAATCAAACAAATAGTCCCTGTATGGGTCTTCCCACTGCAGACAATGACTCTGGATGTGCAGTATAGTGTCCTAACCTATCAGGGAACACTTCACAGCAGCCTGTTGAAGAATGTTGCTAAGATGGTCACTGATTGGTTCGTATGAGACACAGCACACCCAGTACTGAACAGTCTGTGTCTTCATTAGCTGCAGAGGGAAGATCCATACAGGGACTTTTTGCTTGATTATAAATAATAAAATACAGTACATAAAAGTAAATAAATACACAGGTATATTATATACAGTACCTAGTAAAATCCAGAAACTTCCCATATCTCTTTGAATAAAAGCCTTATACCTATCTAGTCATTATTTTAGTTGCCCCCCTTTGAATAGTTTCTAATTGGTTAATGCAGAACTGGGCATAGTAGATGGGTGAGGGCTAACTAGGGATCTATAGGGTGACATTAGCACCTTTCCTTTTCTACTCCTAATGACTCTTTCAGTACAACCAATTTGGCCAAAGTCCCTAGAGACTGTGAAGATCAATGTATCTAGGCCTGAACTATTGAATTGGGCCAGACATCTTGGTGTTGAAGTCAGTGAGTACTGTTGTTGTAAAAAATAAATAAAAATAAAATAAAATATATATGTATTTATATATATATATGTACTGTATATACTGTTACTCAGTATTATGTATGTGGTTATCCCAGAAGGGGGGGGGGGGGTATGACCTGTAAAACTGACTGTTGCAGAGCAGGTGGTGCTGTGGGGTGCTGTACACCTGGGATGTCCTGTTGGACATGTGCACATGTGTTCCCAAGGCAAGTGAGAATGCACCTTGGCCTGATTGGTGGTCACTAAATGTTCTATCTCACACATAGGCATGTCTTGATCGGCTAATCTAGAATGCACATTGTTGGCATTGGCTGCTCATAACTAGGCACAGGGTATAAATATGTGGGATTTGAATTAATAAAAGTCAGTTAGGTGTGGGGATTATTTACTGTGTGCCTGTATCCTGAGTGGGGAGTAATCATGTTTTGGAACGACTAGTATCCTGCCTGCATCATCCTCTATACATATTTTTGGGCATTGTCTCTATCCTGAAGACATCTTTTGTGCCAGAGTTAACATGAACTACATGGGCCTGCTGGTTTGAACCAGATTCATATTAAGTCCCATTGAAGAAGCAGGTCATGACACAACCCATCTTATTTCCCAAGCTTATGGCCATTGTGAGCGCTCATTCTATTTACCTGCCTGGGATCCTATCTGCCATCTGTCTGAGAGCTGTCAACTTTCACATGTTCCTGGGGAATTTGTTTGCTGACAATGGCTGATTTATTTGCTCTCTTACTACAAGTTATATGGTTACACTAACCACCCGGAAAGAAGCATGTATATCAGATTATGCATCGATTTCAATTGAGATAACATTATTCAAGCCGTATAAATGAAGCCTAATCAGTTGGAATCTTTCACATACTTTCGGTTGTGCTTAGGACAATGAGAGAGATGAAGAGGGGTACAGCAGTGGTCATTATTGAGGTAAACTCTGTTTTTAAATCCATTGCATATTCAATAAATATTGAATATATTCTAAATAAAAGATTTGTTGTGCTGCTGTTGGCGCATGTATTGTTAATGTTAATGGTGAACTAAAAACAGGTGAAATGTGTGTAAAATGCCACTTTAATGTTTGCCTATAATAAATCATATATGGGGAATGAGTTTATGATACCCTCAGCTGGGTCTGTAGCAGGGAATATGGTGTACAACAGGTTGCAGGAAATAATTGTATGAACCTAGCTTTAATGATAATTGTGCATATATATACATATAACTATATACATATATATACAGTGCTTTACAAAATTATTCACCCCCCTTGACTTTTTTTTACATTACAGCCTTAAGTTCAATGTTTTGTTAATCTGAATTTTATGTGATGGATCAGAACACAATAGTCTACTAATGGTGATTTGAAATGAGAAAAATATATACATAAAACTCTTTTTTAGAAATAGAAAACAGAAAATTGGCATGTGCGTATGTATTCACCCCCTTTGTTATGAAGCCCATGAAAAGCTCTGGTGCAACCAATTACCTTCAGAAGTCACATACTTAGTGAAATGATATCCACCTGTGTGCAATCTAAGTGTCACATAATCTGTCATTACATATACACACCTTTTTAAAATGGCCCCAGAGGCTGCAACACCTAAGCAAGAGGCACTGCTAACCAAACACTCCCATGCAGACCAAGAAACTATCCAAACAAGTAAGAAACAATGTTGTTGAGAAGTACAAGTTAGGGTTAGGTTATAAAAAAATATCCAATTCTTTGACGATCCCCAGGAGCACCATCAAATCTATCATAACCAAATGCAAAGAACATGGCACAACAGCAAACCTGCCAAGAGACGGCCGCCCACCAAAACTCATGGACCGGGCAAGGAGGGCATTAATGGTGATCCTGGAGGAGCTGCAGAGTTCCACAGCAGAGACTGGAGTATCTGTACATAGGACGACAATAAGCCGTACGCTTCATAGAGTTGGGCTTTATGGCAGAGTGGCCAGAAGAAAGCCATTAATTTCAGCAAAAAACAAAATGGCACATTTTGAGTTTGTGAAAAGACATGTGGGAGACTTCCAAAATGTATGGAGGAAGGTGCTCTGGTCTGATGAGACTAAAATTTAACTTTTCACCATCAAAGAAAACGTTATGTCTGGCGCAAACCCAACACATCACATCACCCAAAGAACACCATCCTGTTTTTCAGCAGCTGGGACTGGGAAACTGGTCAGAGTTGAGGGAAAGATGGATTGTGCTAAATACAGGGATATTCTTGAGCAAAACCTGTACCACTCTGTGCGTGATTTGAGGCTAGGACGGAGGTTCACCTTCCAGCAGGACAATGACCCCAAACACACGGCTAAAGCAACACTGGAGTGGTTTAAGGGGAAACATGTAAATGTGTTGGAATGGCCGAGTCACAGCCCAGACCTCAATCCAATAGAAAATATGTGCTCAGACTTAAAGATTGCTGTTCACAAGAGGAAACCATCCAACTTGAAGGAGCTGGAGCAGTTTTGCAAGGAGGAATGGGCAAAAATCCCAGTGGTAAGATGAGCTCATAGAGACTTATCCAAAGTGACTATTTTTATTACATTATTATACAATTTAACCTGTTTTACATGTAGCTCTTCAGAAGATTATAGCCGAATCAGTTCTATAAGTGAATCAGGTAGGGTTTTTATGATTGCGACATTGGGGTTATCTAAGGATAAATATTTGGGGATCACACCATCTCCCGGGATAAGCTCTGGTATATGAAAGAGCACCGTATCCAGGTTTTACAAGGTTACCAAAGGCAAATAGATGTCTTCCGTAGTTGTGCAGTTCTGCAGGAAGAGCTGCTCGGCGTAATTGCCAATACCGAGCATGCATCTTAATTAAATGTCCTGAAGCAAATATTTGTATGTAGCAATGACTCTGCTGAGCTTCAGGAACAGGGCTTGCTCTTATTGATGAGTTCAAGGATTCACAACGTGTGTTATTTGTAATTAGTGTGTTTAACATTCGCTACAAATTAATGTGACTAACGAGATTATATTGAGTTAGGTTATCATGCTGGCAGAGCCTCCCTATGGGACGCTCCAAGGAATACCTTGTTTATCATGAAAATTATAATTTATTATAATTTATTGTGTCATTTAAAGGACCACTGTAGAGGGAAAAACTCAATATGTTTCCAATTTTTATAACAAAATAACAGTGTTAGTAGCATTTTTTAGATAAAATCTTCACTTTGGTAGACACTACATGTGACTCAAGGACGGCATGTTTGTGCCTTCCACACTTCCTGGTGGTCTGCATGTGACTGAAGGACGCCATGTTTGTGCCTTCCACACTTCCTGGTGGCCTGCATGTGACTGAAGGACTCCATGTTTGTGTCTTCCACACTTCCTGGTGGACTGCATGTGACTAAGGGACGCCATGTGTGTGTCTTCCACACTTCCTGGTGGCCTGTATGTGACTGAAGGACGCCATGTTTGTGCCTTCCACTCTTCCTGGTGGCCTGCATGTGACTGAAGGACGCCATGTTTGTGTCTTCCACACTTCCTGGTGGCCTGCATGTGAATGAAGGACGCCATGTTTGTGCCTTCCACTCTTCCTGGTGGCCTGTATGTGACTGAAGGACTCCATGTTTGTGTCTTCCACACTTCCTGGTGGCCTGTAGGTGACTGAAGGACGCCATGTTTGTGCCTTCCACACTTCCTGGTGGCCTGTATGTGACTGAAGGACTCCATGTTTGTGTCTTCCACACTTCCTGGTGGTCTGCATGTGACTGAAGGACGCCATGTTTGTGCCTTCCACACTTCCTGGTGGCCTGCATGTGACTGAAAGAAGCCATGTTTGTGTCTTCCACACTTCCTGGTGGCCTGCATGTGACTGAAGGACGCCATGTTTGTGCCTTTCACAAGTCCTGGTGGCCTGCATGTGACTGAAGGACGCCATGTTTGTGCCTTCCACAAGTCCTGGTGGCCTGCATGTGACTGAAGGACGCCATATTTGTGTCTTCCACACTTCCTGGTGGCATTCATGTGACTGACGGACGCCATGTTTGTGCCTTCCACACTTCCTGGTGGCCTGTATGTGACTGAAGGACTCCATATTTGTGTCTTCCACACTTCCTGGTGGCCTGTAGGTAACTGAAGGACGCCATGTTTGTGCCTTCCACACTTCCTGGTGGCCTGCATGTGACTGAAAGACTCCATGTTTGTGTCTTCCACACTTCCTGGTGGCCTGTATGTGACTGAAGGACTCCATGTTTGTGTCTTCCACACTTCCTGGTGGTCTGCATGTGACTGAAGGACTCCATGTTTGTGTCTTCCACACTTCCTGGTGGCCTGCATGTGACTGAAGGACTCCATGTTTGTGTCTTCCACACTTCCTGGTGGCCTGTATGTGACTGAAGGACTCCATGTTTGTGCCTTCCACACTTCCTGGTGGCCTGTATGTGACTGAAGGACTCCATGTTTGTGTCTTCCACACTTCCTGGTGGCCTGTAGGTAACTGAAGGACGCCATGTTTGTGCCTTCCACACTTCCTGGTGGCCTGCATGTGACTGAAAGACTCCATGTTTGTGTCTTCCACACTTCCTGGTGGCCTGTATGTGACTGAAGGACTCCATGTTTGTGTCTTCCACACTTCCTGGTGGCCTGCATGTGACTGAAGGACTCCATGTTTGTGTCTTCCACACTTCCTGGTGGCCTGTATGTGACTGAAGGACTCCATGTTTGTGTCTTCCACACTTCCTGGTGGCCTGTATGTGACTGAAGGACTCCATGTTTGTGTCTTCCACACTTCCTGGTGGCCTGCATGTGACTGAAGGACTCCATGTTTGTGTCTTCCACACTTCCTGGTGGCCTGTATGTGACTGAAGGACTCCATGTGTGTGTCTTCCACACTTCCTGGTGGCCTGCATTTGATTGAATATATATGTATATATGTATATACAATTTGGAGTATTTTCAAAATATTTCCATAGATCAGTTATTTTTAATTTTAATATTAGTTCTTAGCATTGTTAAATGTGCAAAATCATATACAAACATTAAAAAAAAACTTTAGTTTTTAGTTTGCTTTTATGAGAGTAAACTGTTTTGACTGGATTAAAAACCTGGGATTAGCTAAACCTTCCCATTTTTTGATATATGAAAGAAACTAGCAATAATAGTAACTATATAATCATGGGAATTAATTATTTTCACAGAAAATTTTATTTGAGTAGATTCTTCAAGTGCATGGCGTCACATGCGCGCCGGGGTCAAGACGGAGCAGAGGCCGGAGAAGAAGCAGGTAAGTGAGGGGGAAGTATTTAGAGGGGAGAAAGTGAGGAGGGGGTTGAGGAGGGGGTTGATGAGGTGGAGGGGGTTTGAGGATGAGGATGAGTAGGGGGGATTGAAAGAGACACAGGGGGGTAGAGAGACACGGGGTGTTAGAGAGACACAAGGGGGTTAGAGAGACACAAGGGGTGTTAGAGAGACACAGGGGGTAGAGAGACACAGGGGGGGGTAGAGAGACACAGGGGGGGGGGATAGAGAGACACTAGGGTGTGTGACTCGAATATAAGCCAAGTATATTTAGCCTTAAAAAAAGGGCTGAAAAACTTGGCTTATACTCGAGTATATACGGTATATATATATATATATATATATATATATATATACATATATATATATATATATATATATCTTTATTTTTTTCTATGTGAATTTTAGATATCAAACAAAACCAAAACAGCAAGTACTCTGTCCACAAACACATCCAGAGCAGATAAAACAGACCATTCCCAATCATTGTGTGTCTCCTACTCCAATGATAAATACTCTATATCTCGACAGTTTCCTGATAACAAAGTAAGTAGACATGACGTAAATGCACTAAAAGCTTCTTGTCAAAAGCGCTTCTTCACAACTTCTCCAAGATACTCACACTTCTAAGAAGTGTCTTGAAAGTTGCCGTCTCTGAACAGAACAAGCCCATTTCCACCTTTTATCGAACTCAAGCCTGAGAGCAGATTAAGTAAAAAGATGTGTCGGTCAAGATTTTGCTCTAATCCATTATTAAAGCAAACACAGGATAATGAGCCACTGGGAAATAACAGAGCCGTGTGTTAAATGGATATTGACTCAAGCAGTACTGTGCATGCAAAGGAGCTTGTCTTAAAGTTGGTGGGATTTTTCTTTTCCAAATGGAGTAATCTTACAAACTACTAATATGCTCACTCATCATGACCTGCCTTGGCTACTATTATTGATCCCCACTGACCTTACCATCAATTGGCCATTCCTACGTCAATCCATAATGAATGTCTCAGGAAGACTCATGTTATTCACCACTTCTCTTTGTCAGTCTCTCAAGTAGCTCCCTATATCTTACAGAATACACTTCGAAATCTTGACCCTTACACACAAAACTGTCAATATGATTACCCAGCAACATCTCTGCTGTCATCTCCAAGTATATGCCTTTGTCCTGCTCCTTTCCTTCTCACTAATTACCTTGTCTCTTGACTTTACCTGTGCCACTCCGGCCTTTTGGGATTCCCTACCTTGCTCTGTCAGGTCCCTTCTTAGCTTTTACAGCTTTAAATTGCTTTAAAAAACCCAAATACTCAGAGGGAATTTTTAAAACATTCAGGAGAGAAAAACATTTGAAATGAAGATAATCACATTCTTCAGCACTAAGAATACTGGACTTAACATGGACTTGAATTTTTTTATCACATTTAAAACATTTCTTGTGAGCCTGTCACATTCCTTTTCATGTTTTATTGTTCTGTTTTATTATTATTTATAGCCCTAATTCATATTACTCTTCTTTCGTTCTTTTTTTATCTCAAACCTTGTGTAGAGACCTGCACACTTGACTGATCAGTACATAATTTATGATGCCTGTCACTTTGAATCTCTGCTCTCTCACTGATTACCTTATTCTGACATGATAAAGAGAGGTGCTAAAAAATATACTTTTTTTATTAGAAATTAATTAATTTATTTATTTTTACTTGCACATTTCTTTTTCTGTTTCTGATCTGATCCTCTTCACCCACAGTACAAGATTGCATTAGAGTGCATTTAGTTAGTGTCATAAAATCACCAAGGTCCTATTAGTCAAGTAGAAGACAGGATGTTCTATTATTCCTCTAGTATAACTAGAAAGTTATTATCTCTCGGGCTAATAGGTTCTAGGGGGATTGTATGGCACAGTGTCACCAGCAATAGGACGTCCACACTCATACAATCTTGTATAAGAGGAGAAAGACGTCTCATAAGAGGTTGAAAATTCAATTTAGAAAATATATTGCAATGTTGGAGCATCACAGTCTTAATGGTGAAAACATAAAATGTAAAAATCATGATAGAAAATGAGTAAATTCTACCCTCCTTTAAAATAGAAATACAAATAATAGGTATGTAAAAGTAAATGGTAATAAATACTTTGAATTAATCAATTGCAGCAATACTTTAAATTAATTAATGGCAATTCATCGCAATGATGGCTTCTCTTTTGGGATGCCAATGCTGAATTCCCCCCGCCCCCCACTTTAGGTTGTTGCTGACAGTACTGGTTATCATATCAACCAAATGCATTTTCTCCAAAGAAGTATGGAAGCTCTTAAGTGTCGTAGAGCTGAGGGAAGGAGCAAAAGAGGGCATTGTGTATGGGAAGAAAGCAAAAGGTGATGGACATTTATTCATGCATGGAAAGGGGTTATATGTTTATTTTACAGAACTAGTTTAAGGTCCTTGCAGGACTAAAATAAATAATGGATTAAACATTTTGAACCTGTCAACTTGGAATGGGGGATCTAGCCTATGATCTGAGACATAATTCTTATGTACAATCATTGTTCCATTATGCTCATATAATATTATTTTTTTCATTCAGTAACTGTGAAAAATATGATCTGAATAAAGCTGTTTTATATTTCTATTCTGTAATCATGAACACCCATTAGGTACCTTGGAATAAAGCCAAAACTCCCAATTGTGGAGGAGAAAGCAATACAAGTGTATGGAAAAAATAGTATCTAGACCAAGCTGTCCCTATGTGACTCCCATTACAGATTTATTTTCTGTGTTGGCTGTACATGCAAGTTTCAAAGCTATCAAACCGAACAAAATTCTTGTAATGACTCAAAACCTACTGTACTGAAAAATTGGCAAAGAAATACCCGAAAGGCCCACATCAATCCAAAAAATGTGAAATCATTGATAGCAATTACTGCAAAAGAACAATAATCTAGATTGCCAACCATTCAAACATGGCTACTGAAGAAGTGTGGAGTCTAAATAATAACAAAAAAAATATTTTAACAATAAATAACAATAAAAAAAAAATAATAATAAAAAAAAAAAAAAAAAATATATATATATATATATATATATATATATATATATGCTTATATGGGATCTTGGATCTCATATTTGCACTATATATAATCATTTGAACAACTAGTATTGCACATCCTTTTAAATTAATGGGTATTTTTGTTGTATAATTAATTAGGACCTCAAATATACTGGGCTCTATTGTCCGCCATGTTTTTATTTGATGCTAATAACTGGTCTAGTCTAGTGTTTGGGAAGTAACTGACCCGGCTTGGCTATCTAAGGAGGAGACAGGAATGGAAGCGGTTGATCTGTCTCCTTTGGACTTTAGGGAGATGGAGAATCAGGGGAGTGATGAAGTAGCATAAATGTGTATTTTACCCTTAAACAAAGTACTAGCATGTGAAATGGGAAAGATTCAAATATTACAAAGATAGCACTCAAGATGAAAAAAAAACATAATGACTTCCATTGGTGATACATTGTGTAGGTGATACAACATAGCGGAGTGATGATCAGAGCTTTTAATGTTAATTCGTCACGTGGCTTGGACCTTTGTGGGGTTGAAAGCTCTGAATCCTGTGTATTAACATCAGCAAATCAGATTACAGCTATTAATTCTGGTCTGTGCCAGTTTGCTGCATTACTTCTCACATCAATCACCCTAAAGCATGTCTCTTTATCTACCGGCAGAGAGGAAAGGTGTCTAAAAGATCAAATTATATAACAAACCCAACTCCATCTTCCCTAACACATCACTCAGGTTCCAAGCAGTCTGGAAGTGAGAAAATCAGACAATATGGAACCTTCTACACAATTTATTAAGATTTTCTCTAAAATGTTTTGATATTCTTATTTGTTACACAGTTGCTAATGCTGTTACTTTGTTACAAACATGTGCAATTTTTTTGAACAGCAACAGTACTGTAATTTATTAAAATTTTTCTTGCAGTGTCTTCTTCAGAGGCCATTTACATCACAACACAAAATACTTTATTTGGCACCAATATCAAAACGTCTCTAGGGCTGGAGAACGTATTTATTTGAGCTGACTGTTGATTTTATATAATCACATTTTTTTTTTCACTTTAGGTTTAATCATCTCTGTGTGTTAAGTAGATCTTTAGATTTGAACACAATAAATTACTGTGATTATGGTTTATTCCCAGAAGTGGAAGCTCTATAATCCTGCTACTTTCATTAAAAAGGCATGTGGTATTTTGCAAGAAGGAAACAAGCCAGGGAAAATATTTTGATAAGAAGGATGATCTGAAACCACTAACAGCGATAACCATTCAAATAAAAATAAACATTAGTTTGTCTTTGGACACGAGCAGGAAGACAAGATCAGGAATAAATAAATCTCTAAGAAATGTTATGTTTATATATAAAGTTGCAGCATATTTCATAGTATTGTACAACGGAGGGCTGGGGTGTACTTAAGTTTTATGCTTTCCCTCTCCCATTCAAATTTTAGCAACACCTCAGTAAGACCCAGTTACAACTCCTCATTTTCCCTAACTATATCCCAAATATATATATATATATATATATATATATATATATATATATATATATATATAATATATAGTATGTCAGAAAGTGCCAGTCATCTTTAAAAAATACAATATCACTGCCTACATACACTGTTGTGCATATGCACATCTTATGGCTGCATGCTGCACCTAGACATGTGCTGACCTAAGCCTGGGCCTCCTGGTCCTTGACAGAAACAAATTACTGATGGAGGAACAGAATTACTACAGCCGATAACATATAAATATTAGGCTCTATCCAGTGGCAGACCTAATGCTTGTGAAGCAGATGCAAGTATCAGGGCCAGCTACAGGCTATGGGACTCTAATCTGATCTAACATACATGTTATGACCCAGAGTTGCGGGCCCACATGCTCCTCAGTTTTCTCCCTCTAGGTTGTGCCTTTTGCACTCAATATCTCGGCGCCCAGCAAATAATTCAGATCAGGACATCATTCCTGAAGAGGCAGGCACAATCAGGTCCCTTTAGTTAGGATATAAGGAGACATGCACCTTTGCTTAGTTCAAACAGACTGCCGTTTATTATTACTTGCATAGAAAGATATCACAAACACAAAAAGACTTTCCCCACACACCCTCATAATTCCCCTCCCTCTATGAGGGGGATTGATTTCTTAGTGTGATCTCCTTGGTTACCAGGATTACCGACCCCCATCACCAGTTTCTAGATCTGATTTTACAGAGGGCAATGAACTAACTTCCAACGTTATGACTATTTTCATCACACAGGAGATACTCAAATGTAATGTAATATCTGGGCCATATAAATTCTTGCAAAGTTACTTACTTAGTTGTCACAGTACAAACATGGTGGAAAAAGTGTATCTGTAAGTTACAGGTAACATAACATAATATAGCAACCCCAACATTAATTATTGTGGCCGCATTACACTACCCAAAAGAACAATCATGTCACAGTCCCCACAACAAGTTTCATGTCTATTTAATAGTATTGGATATTAGCAACCTAGTGTGCCGGAGTGCCAAATAACAGGATGCTTATGGGTTCAGGGAGTCCCAAAATCAGTCATGACAACAACTAACAACTATTACATCAAAAAGTTAAAAAGTTCTTATGCTTCCTTGGGTTTCTTCTCTTTGGCCTTCTGTTGTGGATCAACAACGTCCTCCAGTTGAGGGACCATGAAGCACAGAGAATAAGAAATAACACAAAAATACTTCTAAGTGTAATATGATTCAAAATGTTTTATATATTTTTCAAAAAGCAATTCACATAAAACTCAATTTTGTATGCATCTTTATTGACATTATTTGAGCACACAATATGGTCCAGATGTTTTCTACTTAGCAAAGAAGTGTCGGCTTTCTTCAATCCCAAATGATAACTCTTTGACTTTGGAAATCAATCCCACTTAATTGTCCAACAAAAAAGGCGTTTTAATCCAACCCTACCGCCTACGCATTTATAGAGACTTTAATCAGAGCTATGGTGGTGGTGACATCCAAATGTGATTGAATTGAAGCTATTGGGCCTAATAGGATTATAAAGTTAAATATGGGACCACTACAACCAGCAGGAACTTGAAGAAAAGGGAAAGCTGCATTTATTAGGGAAGGAGCAGAGGAATATGTTTATGGGATAATCACATAACCTACATATATTATCTGGATTTCTTAATGACTCCCATAACTTTCTATGTCATAGATGGGGCGTCCCCGTTATCTTACACTGGCACTCTCCATTCACTAGCTTCCCAAATAGCTCCATTAGTTGTCTTATATACTATATTTTATCACAGGCATTTACAAGATATGCCACTTGAGCCAACTGTAGCCCAAGATAGATCAACACATTGGTCTCTGTCCTCTCTAGGGTCATCAGTAGGCTGAACAACGGGTGACTTTTCCAAGCTCTATAACCTATTAGAAGAGGAATTAGGAGCAGAAAAAAGAGAGATACCAATGCCACTTTATAGATTTCTAGTGAGACCTCACCTAAATACTATTCAGAGAAGGGCAACTAAATAGTCCCAATAAAGCGCCACCCCCTGCAAACTCATGCACACAGTGTCTCCGGAGTACTAGATGTACTAACCAATCACAGATTATCTCTCAGCAGCATTTCAAAACATGCAGTTAAGAACCAGTCTGTGATTGGCTAGTACATCTAATACCAATAGAAACACTATGTGCATGCGCTGCTGGGGCAGAGCTTTGTAGGGACTATTTGGAAGATGTCAATGAGCAAAAACAGAGCTTTTAAGCACTTGTTAATAAAATTAAACACTTAGTTTATTTTAATACTAGAAACAGGAAACCTTCCATATCCCTTTAAGCATGTGTGGGGTAATGTCATCCACAGATGTATTTATGCTAAGGGAAACAGAATAGGAAAACTAGATTTTTTGGTTATTACCTGCCATCAAATCTATATTTCTTTTAGTCTTTAGAGACACTCAGAAAAAAAGCTGTCAATTCCAATTAGTATCCATTTGTTTAACAAGTTCCATGTTAAGTCATATCCAGCAAAAAATTTACTTTTCTCGGAAAAAAACAAAAAAAATAATATTTTTTTCCATTTCTACATATATTTTAAACTGTTCTCTGATTCTCACTTTCATATAAAAGCAACTTCTAACTTTGGTTTTTAAAAGAAGTCTCTTACAATAAAACTTGTCAATTAAATTATTCAGTTTAGCCCTTGAGAGTTACCAACTGATGGGGATATTGGAGTTCTCTCTTTTTATCTCATCCTTATTAAATGCATTTTTGGGACCAAACTGTTCTGGTGACATTCAGTTATTTAATAATGCTTTAATAAAAGAAAGTGCTGTGAATTGAAAGCTGTTTCAATCTTCATATATTTTAATATCTCACAGTCAATTTGTCAAGAACTATATGGAGATGGATTCCAGGCCTCTCTGAAGTCATTGATTACCAATCCTGAGAAACTCTATTTTATGATAAACAAAATCTAATGTCAGAGGCGCTCATTCAAGGAACGAACTAACCCTAATAGGTTAGTTCTATGGACATGATAACCCACTCTGAGAGCAACGTCTTTTGTGCCCTTCAACCCCCAGACTTACATTTCAGCCTTTATTGGGCCTCGTCAGTAAGCCGTTGAACTTCCTAAGGCTCAGTGAGCAAGAAGTCCACGCCTGGTACCCTATTATTCTTAGGGAGACTAAGTTGCAAGGGCCATTACATACAAATCGACGAGTCCCAATAAAGGACGAAACGTACGTATATTTCTCCTGTTCAGGGTAGAATTGCCTGGTATTTTGGGACTGATCAATCTATTGAGTGAGACCAGACTATACTACAGGATATATCTCACAAGTGAGCTGAAAGAGGTTGCTTTCAGAGTGGATTATCATGTCCACAGAACTAACCTATTAAGGCTAGTTTGTTCTCTGATTGAGAAGCTCTATTTCTGGTGTTGCATATGTAAATGACTCTTGGGGCTCAGTCCCCCTATGGGTGGTAGAATGCACTAGAAGTGGTCTCCTTGCACACTGTGAATTAAGGAGTTATCACCTGTACCCTGCTGAGGAGGACCAACTAAGGCTGAAACATTCGTCTTGTGTTTCTGTTTCTCTTGTTTAGGGTAGAATTGCCTGGTATTTCGGGGCTGGTTCACTCTTTTGAGTTGGACCAGACTGATATACTACAGGATATTTCTCCCTGTGAAGGGCACAAGTGAGCTAAAAAAAAGGCTGCTCTCAAAGTGGATTATAATATCCATATAATGAACCTATTAAGGTTAATATGTTCACAGATTGAGCGCCTTTGACCCTGTTTTTTGTTTATTCAAATGACCTTTAGGGCTTAGTCTCCCTAAGGGTGATAGGGACTCCACACATGGACTTTGTGGGTTATCATGTCCACAGAACTAACCTATTAAGGTTGGTTCCTTCTCTGATGAGCCCCTCTGACTTAGTTATTTTGTATATGCAAATTACCCTTGGGATTTAGTCTCCCTAAGGGTGATAGGGGACTCCAGACGTGGGTTATCATGTCCACAGAACTAACCTATAGTTTGTTCTCTGATTGAGCACCTCTATTTTTTTTTGTTGTTGTTTATTCAAATTACCCTTAGGGATTAGTCTCCCTAAGGGTGATGGGGGACTCCAGATGTGTACCCTTGCTCACTGTGCCTTAGGGAGTCCAGCTGCACTTCACTGACGAGGCCCAAAAAGGCCGAAACGTACGTCTGGGGGTTGCTGTTTCTCCTGTTCAGGGTCGAATTGCCTGGTATTTCGGGCTGGACCACCCTAGTGAGTGGGACCAGACTGATATACTACAGCATATTTCTCCCTGTGAAGGGCACAAGTGGCTAAAAGAGGTTTTCTCTGATTGAATGCCTCTAATTAGTTTTTTGCCCATTTTTTGGTAGAATCTGCTGCAATATTTTGCCTCGGTATGTTCCCTACCGTGTGGTTTACCAATGGTATTGGATTTCAGTATGCGTATGTAATTTATTATCAGATAAAAAGAACATGTCAGTACAAATACTGGCCATAAAGCAGATGGCAGGAGGCTAATCCTCCTACAACAGTATCCTCAGAGCACTAGCATGTTTCTAATTAACATGTTGCTCTTTGGGAGTATGACATTTCCTAAATATTTAAAGGGAAGTGTAATGTCCTTGTACTGAAATATTGTTCAACACTTGAGCTAACTTACAGCAGTTTCGAAAACATAATAATATTAACATGAGCAGTGAGTCTTGAGGACACGGTGACAGATCTCCGACCGCCGAGTTTTTTTCGGCAAAATGTTCATTGACGACAAATGTTTTTAGTTAGTAGAAAACCAGTTTCCCAGACACACAAACAATGAAGTCCCTGCCAAGGTTACCTACCAGGAATATTGAATGGCGCTAATGTTCCTGCGGCTTCCCTCACAGGGCTCAGTGTCTAAGCTCCTATGTATTTCTTCCACTGCAGCGCATGCAGGCACAGACTCTGCAGGGCAGTGTCCTAGCCTATCAGGGACCAAATCTCAGCAGCATGTTGCTAAGAGATGGTCACTGATTGGTTAGTATAAGACACAGCACTGCAAGTACTACAGAGGCTGTGTCTTTAGGAGCTGCAGATGGCAGACCCATACAGAAACTATTTGATTTCTTTTAGGAAGTAAAAACAGAGCTTATAATAAATTCTTAATAAAGTACGGTAAGGGCTTAGTAAAATAAGCACATAAAAGTAAATAAAGTGCACACTTATATTATGTACCTAGTAAAATCCAGGAACCTTTCATATCCCTTTAATAATAATAATCACTAATATAGTTGTCGTCAGCCGAGTTTGTGTGTAATGTCGCAAATTTGTGAGTTCCGCGTGCGCACTATACAGCAGAGTGAGACGTGGAAGGGGGGGGGGGAGAGGGAGGGAGGGAGAATGAAGGGGGAGGGAGAGAAGGTTAGGGAGGGAAAGAGTAGGAGAGAGACGGAGGGAAAGAGAGGGAGAGAGCGAGACTAAGAGGGAGGGAGAGAGAAGGAGGGAGGGGGAGAGAGAAGGGGAGAGAGAGAAGGAGAGGAGAGAGAGATGGAGAGAGGGAGGGAGAAGTCGGGAGGGAGAGAGAAGGAAGGAGGGAGGGGTAGAGAAAAGGAGAGGGAGAGAGAGATGGAGGGAGGGAGGGAGAGTTGGAGGAGAGAGAAGGAAGGAGGGAGGGAGAGGTAGAGAGAGAAGAAGGAGGGGAGAGAGAGAAGGAGAGGGAGGATGGGAGAAGGAGGGAGAGAGAAGGAAGGAGGGAGGGGAGAGAAAAGGAGAGGGAGAGAGAGATGGAGGGAGGGAGGGAGAGTTAGAGGAGGGAGGGAGAAGAAGGGAGAGAGGGTGGAGAAGGAATGAGTGAAAGTGGGAGAGAGAAGGAAGGAGGGAGAGAGAGAGAGAGAAAAGGTGAGGAAGAGAGAGAGGAAGGGAGAGAGTGAGCACAGAGTGATGGAGAGGGCGCAGAGAGAGAGAGAGAGAGGGCGCACAAGAGACAGAAGACACCATTTTTAATACAATATTATACTGTCATTTTTTGACGGGTAAGTGACAAGTAATAATAATAATAATAATAATAATAATAATAATAATGCATTGTTTTCCTAATTCCATGTCTCATTACAAAATCATTGGATTAAATAAATATAACAATAATTTTGCATCCAAAGGGGTTACCACTGTCTGTGTGGGTTTTGTGTTGGCTGGTTGTCGTATTACATGATTCATAACATAGATAACAGAAGCTGGATCTGAGCAGGGGGGCCCAGGTGCTCCTGCCCCATTACTGCCCCCCCTCATCCTGGATGACCACGGGCTGCTAGAGATCAAAGGTTAACACGCGGGCTGGATGGGATTGTTACAAATGTGTCCCCTGCAATCCCAGGTTTGTGACGCGCAATCTGTCCGGAAATGTTCAGTCAGTATGGGTCTGCCCTCTGCAATATATGCAGACACAGACTCTACTGTTGTTGCTGTGCTGATCCTCATATTAACCATTTCTGATTAAAAAGGGACACAGTAAAGATCCCAGTTATTGCAGTTATTCCATTAATATAAATACAGGATTCCTTGGAGAAGACTCTGATGCTGGGAAAGATTGAAGGCACAAGAAAAAGGGGAAGGCAGAGATGGATAGATGAGGCCGTTGAAACAATGAACATGAGTTTGATGGAGCTCAGAGAGGCAGTGGCTGATAGGTGTGCCTGCAATGCTGCGGTCCATAGGGTCACGGAGAGTCGGACACAACTGAACGAATAAACAACAAAAATTATATTTATTTTATATATTATATATGTGTACTTCTCATTTCTGTAATAAACAGAACATTACTGTGTCCCTTTGAGAGTCTGTTCAAATTTTTGATGTAAAAAAAGCCTTTAATACTATTTCAGACTGAAAAACTGATATTTGTTATAAATAATGTTCCATTGTCCAATGTTAACGTTATTATAGGAAATAATAACCATTGTTATTTCTCAATAATATTGAAACAATAAATGTGTGTTCCATTAAAAAACATTAAAAGCAAATGAATAGTAATTAAAAAAAAAGACTCAATATTACTAGAAAGGAAAATACTAGCACTGACTACTACTGGAAGGGATAAATACTATAATTAGAATAAATCCCCACAAATAAATAGATGTAAAAATAGAAATAATCTCCTGAATATAATGGGACGAACTAACAATGACGTTCAGCGCTACACCCACTCACCAGAAACATTGGGTCTGATGTATAATTAAGGAGGCAAAGCCCTGGGTGCCAAACATCACCAACACATGCTGGGTAATATATAGGCACTAGCGAATTACCCGTCAAAAAATGACGGCAATAGAATTGTAAGTCACGGAATGGTGTTTGGCACAGACATTATTTTTTGTGGTGGTCTGAGATCTCGGCGCTCATTGCGAGCCTCTTGGTTGTTGTATTTTTTTTTATCAGAGGCGCTTTTGGTGTCATTGTAAGGTTGGCGCTGATCTGCTTTTTGCGCTTATTGCAAGGCTGTCCCCTGGTGTAGTTTGTGTGGTATGAGCAGCGTTGGCGCTCGTTGTGAGGCGCACAGTGAATGTCTTTATCGTTCTTGCGATAGTGTTTTTTTTTTTTGTATATGTTTTTTGTGATGCTAATGAAATAATTAGTAAATGAATAAAGTAATATACTTTACCTATTTGTAAGTAATACATACAGGAAGCATTGTGCTGAAGAGCTGACAATCTGTTTCGATGTTCCTGCAGCATACAATGTAGGTTTGCAGTGTTGTGGAGCTGAGGTGTAAGTGTCAGCAATGTGTGCAGTGTGTAGTGTAAATAGGCTGCGTGCGTAGGGGAAGCCGTTAGTGTAGATGGGTACTTCCGCATTGTGTAAGTTAGTGTTGTTAAATGGCGGCGAATGTGTATGTGGTAGGCGGATTTGTATGATGAAGCGCCCTTGCTAATGGTGTATGTTGTAGGTCGTACGGATTTTTGTAAAAGCCGTATTGGCTTTGTGGTATTTAGCGGCTTTAGGGGTCGTGTAGTCTCGTTTTCGTTTTTTTCGGCGGCCATTTTTTCTCGTGCTTAGGAGATTTTCGAGTGGCTAAACTTTGTAAATTGGACCGAATTCCAGGTTTAAGCAGTGTTGCAGAGGTCCTGGGTGTCCCCCCTTGGTGTGGGTAATGTATTTATTTTATTTTTGTGTGTATTTTTGTGTTTGGCGCTGTGCGCGGGTTGTCCATTAAGTCCCACGGGTCGTAATTGTTTTTGTGTAAGTCCGCAATTTTTTGTTTTCTAAGTCCCGTGGCTGGTATATTTTTGTGTCTGTAGTTAGTAATTTTTTTTGCAAGTCCTGCTTGTGTAGTGGTTTGTAACCGGTTGTGAGGCGCCGTAGAGCCTCCACCTCCGAAAATGCGTCCCCTCGCTTTGCGAGGGTCTGCATTTGCGGTCCGAAAGTCATAAGAGGTCATAGGGATGAGCGCCTATGGCACTCATCTCCACCAGCGCAAGGAGCGCGAGCCCACAAGCGTTAGCAATGACCCACATTGCTGCCAACTATATATGTGATCTGTGTATAGCAACATAGTGTACATAGAGCTATAGAGGGATATGGAAGGTTACCGGATTTCACTAGCTATATAATATCCCTGGGCATCTATTTACTTTTATGTACTTTATTCTATTAGGAAGTGCTTATACGCTCTGTTTTTCTGC
>CM050166.1:427489724-427597224 GCA_027410445.1 Discoglossus pictus | reverse complement strand
CTGACTCATTCTATCTATCTATCTATCTATCTATCTATCTATCTATATCAGACTCATTCTATCTATCTATCTATATATCTATGTGTCTATCTATCTATCTATCTATCTATCTATCTATCTATCTATCTATCTATCAATCAATCAATCTATCTATCTATCTATCTATCTATCTATCTATCTATCTATCTATCTATGTATATAGCTCTATCTATCTATCTATCTATCTATCTATCTATCTATCTATCTATATCAGACTCATTCTATCTATCTATCTATTTTTTTGCCATAAAGGAACTTTATCACCCTAAAATTTGTAGATTTCCTTTCTATGCGCAGTTGTGTCAATCAGGATGACAGAAGAAGCAATAGTTTTACCTGTCCTCAAATCCAGGTCTTTGTGCGGCCAAACTTGCCTACCTTGCCCTAAACGCTTCTCTCAGATTCACCCATCTTGCCCATTAGTCTACATCCACCAATTGACCCTTTTCCACCAGGGTTACAATCAAAACTCAGACCCTAACTTATAATCCTTCATAAGTGTGTCATCCTGTCTAGGCACCAAAAACTCCCCCAACTGCCTTAATCTGTCTATGACTATCTCCCTGATCAGATCCTCCATCAATCAGACTTTTCTAGCTCTGCAAGCAATCTGCCACACACATGCCATTGCTTTATAACTGTCATCCATTCTGTGGTTGGCAACCGGTGGCCCGCTAGCTGTATTTGGCATCCTGAAGCATTTCCCATCTCTAAAGCTAGCAAATAATAGGCAATTATACTACTTAGCCTCGTTATCTATACCTCTACCTTTCAAAGAGTGATTTTATAATCTTCCTTTGGGTAACATACAGTGTACTGTTAGGCCTTCCTAAGGACTCAGGGACCACATATGTTGCCACCACTACTCTAAGCTATACATATTAATGGACACTTAATCCAGCACAAGTTAGATCACATCTCTGTAATGATCTCCTAAAAATACTTTTTGAATTTTTTATATATACATGCATTTTTCACAGAGAAATCAAATAATATAAAATGTATGTCTACATGTGTGAATGACTGCTCCCCCCTCCCCCCCATTTAAGTCAATGGTAAGGTTTTTGTCAGGCTGCTTATATTTCTAGTTTGAAGGAACCGATTCAGTTTTTTTGATACGGTAGAATTTAGGTTTCTACTCTCTTGTCTTTCTGGAAGTTGAGCAATGCAGACCAAAGTAGGAGGTCAGTTCTCTGTGCTCTGGTTCTCCATGCAGCTCTGTGTAGTGAGCAAAACAAAACAAAAATTAACCCTTGACAAATCTATCTATGCAGGTAGGGAATACTGGACTCACCTAAAACAGGACAGCTATGGGTTAACTGGTCAGTGCAGTGTAACCTGAGTCCAAGGGAAAGCTGTTTTATCAATCATAGCCTTCCCCCATAAAACTTCCCATTCTGCACTCAGCACTCTGCTAATTATCATACAGCAGCCAGTGGGCAGGATATACGGTATGTAAACAGAGATGTAAAACTTTAGATTTTTTAAAATCTGTTAGTAGTTTAGTAATTTAAAAAAATAGATCAGTTTATCATACAATCTTGTGCTCTTTCACACCATGAAGAGCACTTAGAGTGAGGTCAGTGGCTTTTAGACCCATCCTTTAAATTGATTCAAATGTATTAATATCCTTTTGGAGTCTCTAGAACTTGAGATCTCTGAGGGTGATTGAACCCAGGACCTTCAGCACCAGACACCACTGCATAACCTACTAAGCAAGGTAGGGTCTGACAGGTCATCTGTAGTGGTGTTGTGTGTGTGTCATACAGTCGTATTCGACTCTTTGTGACCACTTGGTATTCATGGCAGAGATATTGGAGTGGGTTGCCAGTTCCTTCTCCAGTAGGCCACAGCATACAGCTCCTGGCATTCCTAGGTGATCTCCCATCCAAGTACTGACCAGGCCCAACACTGCTTTTGCTTCAGAGTGGTGTGACCTTTTGGTTCCCTGACTGTAATCTATACTAAGTCGCAGTATTAAAGCACCAAATCCCAACCACTGGACCACCAGGGAATCCATGAGTGGTATTAGTGTACATTAAACTACCAGTCACACATAGAACTCTGGTATACACTATTTTAGAGACCCGCGCAGCATCCCTATCAGGGCACAGAGCGATTTTCCATTCAAACTATAATTATGATATTTTATGGTAGGTTTGGGGACAATGAAACATCGTAACAGAGCTCATGAAAATACTGAAATATGAGGCCGGGTTTGAGGTTACTAAGAGGCAATAATCTGGAGACACGAATAATTGAAGCTGTAATTGCTGTTTAGGTTACATTGTTACACTGAGCTTTAATCACTGGAAAGACACAAAGTAACTGCAATGTTACACAAAGTACTAGATTAATATACTGAGGTCTACATTTATTTAAAGGCATATATACATTTCCTGGATTATGAATGCATCTGATTGATGCCAGAATAAACATTTACAAACTCACCCTGATGTTTGCTAAATCGCTTCAGTTTGCAAGCTGAGATTTTTGTTAGTTGACACCCCTGACAATCCCTCGTAAGATTAGTATACAATTCAGAATTAGTTTTGGCCAATCAGGAGAAAGCAGAGGTTAGCTGATATATTCTTATCATACTCAGGGGTTCCTGTGTTGCAAAGCAGCCTGGGATATGTAGTCTCTCTCTCTCTATCATTGTGCCCTAATTCAGCTGTGAGCTCAAACCCCACCAAACCATGTGATTCCCTCCTACAGCAGTTACTTCTTTTGGTCTCTACCAGGAAGGTCAAACTCTGTACCTGGCTGCCTCTCCTCAGTGTACTTGGTTATGTAGGTATGCAAAACTGGATTTGTATAACCATAACTTTGTAAGTACATTGAACTTTTCTATATAACATATTTTTCTGATAATCACTGCCTGTTTCTTACCAAACTTTGAAACCCAGGAAACATATATATATATATATATATATATATATATATATATATATATATATATATATATATATATATATATATACCTTTAAAGGGATGCTGCCATCCCAGTGGGAAGTTAACTTCATTTTAAAGAGCATTAAAAACTCGCTATACATTGTACTAGCAGTCCCTTTAAAGGATTGCTGTTTGGGAAAAACTTCAAATATTTGTGAAGTATGTAAAAAAGGTAACACGATTACAGTTGTACTAACTAAAAGCACTAACTTACAGAGTAAGTAGTACCAATAGAAACCCAGTGTGCATGAGCTGCTGGGGAAGACCTTTTCAGGGACTATTTGAAAGGTTTAAATGTGTATAAACAGAGTTTTTAAGCACTTGTTAATAAACCTAACACACACCTAGGTAGTTTAATTTAATATTAAACACAGAGAACCCCCCATATCTCTGTGTTTTAGGAAGTACCGCACATGTTTGTGATGTCTGTAACAATTTAAGAACATTAGGAGCTGTGTAACATATGGACATAAAACTATTTTAAGGGCAAACCTTCATTTTTGCAGACTGTTGCATAGAAAATTGTTCAAATTGTCTCACCTGAGCACTTGTAATCTTGGAGTCTGAGTGAGTGTGTTTATCTTATCATTCAGTGGAATGAGGGAGGTTTGTTTAATCATTGGATCTTCTGCAATAAATGTACCCCCATTCCCTTCGACCCTTCACATAATTCACATTAAGTCCTACCTACCCCCTTTCCCTTTGACCCTTCCCATAGTCCACCTTTAGTCCTACCTATTCCTTTTCCCTTTGACCCTTCCCATAGTCCACCTTTAGTCCTACCTTTCCCCTTCCCCTTTGACCCGTCACATAGTCCACCTTTAGTCCTACCTCTCCCCTTTCCCTTTGACCCTTCCCATAGTCCACCTTTTGTCCTACCTATCCCCTTTCCCTTTGACCCTTGCCATAAAGCACCGTTAGTCCTACCTATTCTCTTTTACATTGGATCATTGAGCTTTCTGTTGATCTGTAGTCCCGCAGGTCATAGGGATGGCGCTCATCTCCACCAGCGCAAGCCAGCATGCATTAGCAGCAACCTGCAATGCTCACAACCATACATTAAAGTGAAGATGCTGGACCATTACAGTGATCCTTTAAGATTTTCTTCTTGTCCTTATTAAGTGTTGAAGTACTTTGCAGAAGGTTGTTTTTTCTTATTTAGAGCATAAACTCCTTAGTCCCAAGGAACAATTTGCAGGCAAGTAATAAAGCTAATATATAATGCTACCCCACGATTTGCAGTGTAACCCTTTGAATGCACATCAAAGCTCTGGGCATGTGCTGTATAGGGTCAGCTCTGTCAGTGAGAGATTAATGTAAAGTCTGCAGCTGTCACAAGTCAAACAGTAGCGCAGTTATAGGAGGCTATTAAATCCATCACCTACATACAGCCCTCTCTCCCTTAAAGGACCACTCTTACTTTGCATCAAATATATATGTGTATATATATATATATATATATATATATATATATATATATATATATATATATATATATATAAATAGGGTATCAATTAATAAATATACTAAATATATATATATATATATATATATAAATAGGGTATCAATAAATAAATATACTAGATATATATATATATATTTATAAACATTTTAGTGGTATATATGAAATATTAGCATGTCAGCCTCTACACACAAGCAGAAGCTGCTAATATTAAGATATTTTATGGAAATACTATTATGCTCACATATTAAATAGCTGATAATGTCTGTTTGGTACATTTTATTTAAGCAAAAGATGATGTTTCTACTAAAATACTGTGATCCTTTATCTGGATATGGAAGTTTCCTCGATGTTACTAGGTGTATAGTATATCTGTGTATCTATTTACTTATGTACTTTATTTTATTCAACAAATAGTCCCTGTATTGGTCTACCCTCTGCAGAGAATGCAGACACAGACTCTGTAGGGCTGGATGTGCAGTATAGTGTCCTAGCCTATCAGGGTCCGCGTCTCAGCAGCATGTTGCTGAGATATGATCAATGATTGGTTAGTATGAGGAACAGCACAACAAGTACAGCCAAGACTGAGAGGGCAGACCCATACAGGGACTATTTGTTTGTTTTAAGCCAGTAAAAACAGAGCATACATGCACTGCTTAATAAAATAAAGTATATACAAGTAAATAGATACCCAGGGATATTATATACCTAGTAACATCCAGGAATCTTCCATATCCCTTTAAGTACCAACATGCTTTGCCATCTACAGATGCTTTATTTCAGTAATAGTATAGTACAAACCTCCCAGTGTTATTTTATATAAAAAACATCCACTGTTCATTATGGTTCAAAAAGCATAGGACAAATAAAAATAAAATCCAGTAGATAAACAGAGCTGCGATCGTGCCAAGCACACGGCAGCTCACAGCTTAACTGAGCCCCGAGAGCTGGGATTTACATTCAGTTATATGTTCTCTGGGATGGTCATAGCTGAGCTCTTTAGGACCACACTGGCACCGCCGTCTTAAAGTGGCCACAAACTGCACCAATTTAACCCATTGGTCACTCACTTGTTTGAAATATTTAGTTACTATAACTTAAATATACAATATAATATCCCAGAGAAGTTAAATTATCTGAAGAGAACATAAAATAATGGTAAAGGGGTTCTTTGCTCCCAAAGCAATTTATTTAGCACAAGGACCTTCATTAAAAAAAAAAAAACACACACACACTATGAAAAGCTGAAACAAAGAAAAAAAGTGATTTCCATGTACCTTTAAATATCTAAATACATTTTCACACAAATTTATGCTTACCTGCTCTGTATTCATAACGTTTAAAATACAGTTTTGAATTTGTAACTATTATATGAAGTTTTGCTTTTACAATACCAGATATTGTGTTATTGTTCCTAATAGGATTAGAAGTATGGGTTTAATAGGAGGATCCTGGAATCAGAAAACATCTCTACTCAGGTCTGTTGAAAGACTGCATTAAAAAAGGCAATATGGCTCAACAGAGACCAGCCACTAGTCCTCCATGAAGCAGTAAACATGCATGGATGCGCATGGCCGCTCCAGATACTGGGGTTACATACGTCACTAACACATTATTTTGTGGTACAGGGGATACCAGATAATCAGATGTAGGATAATCAGTACTATAATAGTGTTACAATATATATATATATATATATATATATATATATATATATATATATATATATATATATACACACACCCAAAAACGACAGCAGGTATTGCGCAATATGCTCCAGTGTCAGTTATAGCACAATAACGACGCCAACTGCGACAAAACACCAGCTGCTGTGGGGGGCCTAATGATACAGCTTTTATTCATCCAGATGAATGAATAATATAAGAATAATTATATGTTTTAATTGACTGGGAAGATATAGGGGATGCATGAGAGGAAGAGATTGGGATACAGGAAAGGAAGAGATGGGGATACAGGAGAGAAAGAGACAGGGATACAGGAGAGGAAGAGATGGGGATACTGGAGAGGAAGAGATGGGGATACAGGAGAGGAAGAGATTGGGATACAGGAGAGGAAGAGATGGGGATACCGGAGAGGAAGAGATGGGGATGCATGAGAGGAAGAGATGGGGGATACAGAAGAGGAAGAGATGGGGGATACAGGAGAGGAAGAGATGGGGATACAGGAGAGAAAGAGATGGGGGATACAGGAGAGGAAGAGATGGGGATACAGGAGAGGAAGAGATGGGGATACAGGAGAGAAAGAGATGGGGGATACAGGAGAGGAAGAGATGGGAATACCAGAGAGGAAGAGATGGAGATACAGGAGAGGAAGAGATTGGGATACAAGAGAAGAAGAGATGGAGATACAGGAGAGGAAGAGATTGGGATACAAGAGAAGAAAAGATGGAGATACAGGAGAGGAAGAGATGGGGCTACAGGAGAGGAAGAGATGGGGATACAGGAGAGGAAGAGATGGGGATACAGAAGGGGAAGAGATGGGGATACCGGAGAGGAAGAGATGGGGATGCATGAGAGGAAGAGATGGGGGATACAGGAGAGGAAGAGATGGGGGATACAGGAGAGGAAGAGATGGGGATACAGGAGAGAAAGAGATGGGGGATACAGGAGAGGAAGAGATGGGGATACAGGAGAGGAAGAGATGGAGATACAGGAGAGGAAGAGATGGGGGATACAGGAGAGGAAGAGATGGGGATACAAGAGAAGAAGAGATGGAGATACAGGAGAGGAAGAGTTTGGGATACAAGAGAAGAAAAGATGGAGATACAGGAGAGGAAGAGATGGGGATACAGGAGAGGAAGAGATGGGGATACAGGAGAGGAAGATATTGGGATACAAGAGAAGAAAAGATGGAGATACAGGAGAGGAAGAGGTAGGGGATACAGGAGAGGAAGAGATTGGGATACAAGAGAGGAAGAGTTGGGGATACAGGAGAGGAAGAGATGGAGATACAGGAGAGGAAGAGATTGGGATACAAGAGAAGAAAAGATGGAGATACAGGAGAGGAAGAGATGGGGATACAGGAGAGGAAGAGATTGGGATACAAGAGAAGAATAGTTGGGGATACAGGAGAGGAAGAGATTGGGGATATAGGAGAGGAAGAGATGGGGTACAGGAGAGGAAGAGATGGGGGATACAGGAGAGGAAGAGATGGGGACACAGGAGAGGAAGAGATGGGGTACAGGAGAGGAAGAGATGGGGGATATAGGAGAGGAAGAGATGGGGGATACAGGAGAGGAAGAGATGGGGATACTAGAGAGGAAGAGACGAGGATACAGGAGAGGAAGAGATGGGATACAGGAGAGGAAGAGGTGGGGTACAGGAGAGGATGAGATGGGGGATACAGGAGAGGAAGTGATGGGGTACAGGAGAGGAAGAGATGGGGGATACAGGAGAGGAAGAGATGGGGGATACAGGAGAGGAAGAGAAATGGGGGATACAGGAGAGGAAGAGATGGGGATACTAGAGAGGAAGAGATGAGGATACAGGAGAGGAAGAGATGGGGGATATAGGAGAGGAAGAGATGGGGTACAGGAAAGGAAGAGATGGGGATATAGGAGAGGAAGAGATGGGGTACAGGAAAGGAAGAGATGGGGATATAGGAGAGGAAGAGATGGGGTACAGGAGAGGAAGAGATGGGGGATATAGGAGAGGAAGAGATGGGGTACAGGAAAGGAAGAGATGGGGATATAGGAGAGGAAGAGATGGGGGATACAGGAGAGGAAGAGATGGGGGATACAGGAGAGGAAGAGATGGGGATACTAGAGAGGAAGAGACGAGGATACAGGAGAGGAAGAGATGGGATACAGGAGAGGAAGAGGTGGGGTACAGGAGAGGAAGAGATGGGGGATACAGGAGAGGAAGTGATGGGGGATACAGGAGAGGAAGAGATGGGGGATACAGGAGAGGAAGAGAAATGGGGGATACAGGAGAGGAAGAGATGGGGATACTAGAGAGGAAGAGATGAGGATACAGGAGAGGAAGAGATGGGGGATATAGGAGAGGAAGAGATGGGGTACAGGAAAGGAAGAAATGGGGATATAGGAGAGGAAGAGATGGGGTACAGGAAAGGAAGAGATGGGGATATAGGAGAGGAAGAGATGGGGTACAGGAGAGGAAGAGATGGGGGATATAGGAGAGGAAGAGATGGGGTACAGGAAAGGAAGAGATGGGGATATAGGAGAGGAAGAGATGGGGTACAGGAGAGGAAGAGATGGGGGATACAGGAGAGGAAGAGATTGGGGATACAAGAGAAGAAGAGACAGGGATAAAGGAGAGGAAGAGATGGGGTACAGGAAAGGAAGAGATGGGAATACAGGAGAGGAAGAGATGGGGTACAGGAGAGGAAGAGATGGAGATACAGGAGAGGAAGAGATGGGGATACAAGAGAAGAAGAGATGGGGATACAGGGGAGGTAGAGATGGAATACAGGAGAGAAAGAGATTGTTATACAAGAGAGGAAGAGATAGGGATACTGGAGAGGAAGAGATGCGGATACAGGAGAGGAAGAGATGGGGATACCAGAGAGGAAGAGATGGGGATACTGGAGAGGAAGAGATGGGGATACCGGAGAGGAAGAGTTGGAAAGACTGGAGATGACCAGTTAGGGATACAGGAGAGGAAGAGATGGGGGATACAGGAGATGAAGAGATGGGGATACAGGAGATGAAGAGATGGGGATACAGGGAAAGTAGAGATGTGAGATACTGGAGAGGAAGAAATGGAGATACAGGAGAGGAAGGGATGGGGAATACAGGAGCGGAAGAAATGAAGATACCGGAGGGGAAGAGATGGGGATACTAGAGAGGAAGAGATGAGGATACAGGAGAGGAAGAGATGGGGGATATAGGAGAGGAAGAGATGGGGTACAGGAAAGGAAGAGATGGGGATATAGGAGAGGAAGAGATGGGGTACAGGAAAGGAAGAGATGGGGATATAGGAGAGGAAGAGATGGGGTACAGGATAGGAAGAGATGGGGGATACAGGAGAGGAAGAGATTGGGGATACAAGAGAAGAAGAGACAGGGATACAGGAGAGGAAGAGATGGGGTACAGGAAAGGAAGAGATGGGAATACAGGAGAGGAAGAGATGGGGTACAGGAGAGGAAGAGATGGAGATACAGGAGAGGAAGAGATTGGGATACAAGAGAAGAAGAGATGGGGATACAGGGGAGGTAGAGATGGAATACAGGAGAGAAAGAGATTGTTATACAAGAGAGGAAGAGATAGGGATACTGGAGAGGAAGAGATGCGGATACAGGGGAGGTAGAGATGGAATACAGGAGAGAAAGAGATTGTTATACAAGAGAGGAAGAGATAGGGATACTGGAGAGGAAGAGATGCGGATACAGGAGAGGAAGAGATGGGGATACCAGAGAGGAAGAGATGGGGATACCGGAGAGGAAGAGATTGGGGATATAGGAGAGGAAGAGATGGGGTACAGGAGAGGAAGAGATGGGGGATACAGGAGAGGAAGAGATGGGGACACAGGAGAGGAAGAGATGGGTTACAGGAGAGGAAGAGATGGGGGATATAGGAGAGGAAGAGATGGGGTACAGGAGAGGAAGAGATGGGGGATACAGGAGAGGAAGAGATGGGGATACTAGAGAGGAAGAGACGAGGATACAGGAGAGGAAGAGATGGGATACAGGAGAGGAAGAGGTGGGGTACAGGAGAGGAAGATATGGGGGATACAGGAGAGGAAGAGATGGGGGATACAGGAGAGGAAGAGAAATGGGGGATACAGGAGAGGAAGAGATGGGGATACTAGAGAGGAAGAGATGAGGATACAGGAGAGGAAGAGATGGGGGATATAGGAGAGGTAGAGATGGGGTACAGGAAAGGAAGAGATGGGGATATAGGAGAGGAAGAGATGGGGTACAGGAAAGGAAGAGGTGGGGATATAGGAGAGGAAGAGATGGGGTACAGGAGAGGAAGAGATGGGGGATATAGGAGAGGAAGAGATGGGGTACAGGAAAGGAAGAGATGGGGATATAGGAGAGGAAGAGATGGGGTACAGGAGAGGAAGAGATGGGGGATACAGGAGAGGAAGAGATTGGGGATACAAGAGAAGAAGAGACAGGGATACAGGAGAGGAAGAGATGGGGTACAGGAAAGGAAGAGATGGGAATACAGGAGAGGAAGAGATGGGGTACAGGAGAGGAAGAGATGGAGATACAGGAGAGGAAGAGATTGGGATACAAGAGAAGAAGAGATGGGGATACAGGGGAGGTAGAGATGGAATACAGGAGAGAAAGAGATTGTTATACAAGAGAGGAAGAGATAGGGATACTGGAGAGGAAGAGATGCGGATACAGGGGAGGTAGAGATGGAATACAGGAGAGAAAGAGATTGTTATACAAGAGAGGAAGAGATAGGGATACTGGAGAGGAAGAGATGCGGATACAGGAGAGGAAGAGATGGGGATACCAGAGAGGAAGAGATGGGGATACCGGAGAGGAAGAGATGGGGATACCGGAGAGGAAGAGCTAGACATACTGGAGATGAACAGTTAGGGATACTGGAGAGGAAGAAATGGAGATACAGGAGCGGAAGAAATGAAGATACCGGAGGGGAAGAGATGGGGATACTAGAGAGGAAGAGATGAGGATATAGGGGAGGAAGAGATGGGGGATATAGGAGAGGAAGAGATGGGGTACAGGAAAGGAAGAGATGGGGATATAGGAGAGGAAGAGATGGGGTACAGGAAAGGAAGAGATGGGGATATAGGAGAGGAAGAGATGGGGTACAGGAGAGGAAGAGATGGGGGATATAGGAGAGGAAGAGATGGGGTACAGGAAAGGGAGAGATGGGGATATAGGAGAGGAAGAGATGGGGTACAGGAGAGGAAGAGATGGGGGATACAGGAGAGGAAGAGATTGGGGATACAAGAGAAGAAGAGACAGGGATACAGGAGAGGAAGAGATGGGGTACAGGAAAGGAAGAGATGGGAATACAGGAGAGGAAGAGATGGGGACACAGGAGAGGAAGAGATGGGAATACAGGAGGGGAAGAGATGGGTATACAAGAGAAGAAGAGATGGAATACAGGAGAGAAAGAGATTGTTATAAAAGAGAGGAAGAGATGGGGATACTGGAGAGGAAGAGATGCGGATCCAGGAGAGGAAGAGATGGGGATACCAGAGAGGAAGAGATGGGGATACTGGAGAGGAAGAGATGGGGATACCGGAGAGGAAGAGTTGTAAAGACTGGAGATGACCAGTTAGGGATACAGGAGAGGAAGAGATGGGGGATACAGGAGATGAAGAGATGGGGATACAGGAGATGAAGAGATGGGGATACAGGGAAAGTAGAGATGTGAGATACTGGAGAGGAAGAAATGGAGATACAGGAGAGGAAGGGATGGGGAATACAGGAGCGGAAGAAATGAAGATACCGGAGGGGAAGAGATGGGGATACTAGAGAGGAAGAGATGAGGATACAGGAGAGGAAGAGATGGGGGATATAGGAGAGGAAGAGATGGGGTACAGGAAAGGAAGAGATGGGGATATAGGAGAGGAAGAGATGGGGTACAGGAAAGGAAGAGATGGGGATATAGGAGAGGAAGAGATGGGGTACAGGAGAGGAAGAGATGGGGGATATAGGAGAGGAAGAGATGGGGTACAGGAAAGGAAGAGATGGGGATATAGGAGAGGAAGAGATGGGGTACAGGAGAGGAAGAGATGGGGGATACAGGAGAGGAAGAGATTGGGGATACAAGAGAAGAAGAGACAGGGATACAGGAGAGGAAGAGATGGGGTACAGGAAAGGAAGAGATGGGAATACAGGAGAGGAAGAGATGGGAATACAGGAGAGGAAGAGATGGGAATACAGGAGAGGAAGAGATGGGGACACAGGAGAGGAATAGATGGGGATACAGGAGGGGAAGAGATGGGGATACAAGAGAAGAAAAGATGGAGATACAGGAGAGGAAGAGATGGGGATACAGGAGAGGAAAAGATTGGGATACGAGAGAAGAATAGTTGGGGATACAGGAGAGGAAGAGATTGGGGATATAGGAGAGGAAGAGATGGGGTACAGGAGAGGAAGAGATGGGGGATACAGGAGAGGAAGAGATGGGGACACAGGAGAGGAAGAGATGGGTTACAGGAGAGGAAGAGATGGGGGATATAGGAGAGGAAGAGATGGGGTACAGGAGAGGAAGAGATGTGGGATACAGGAGAGGAAGAGATGGGGATACTAGAGAGGAAGAGACGAGGATACAGGAGAGGAAGAGATGGGATACAGGAGAGGAAGAGGTGGGGTACAGGAGAGGAAGAGATGGGGGATACAGGAGAGGAAGAGATGGGGGATACAGGAGAGGAAGAGAAATGGGGGATACAGGAGAGGAAGAGATGGGGATACTAGAGAGGAAGAGATGAGGATACAGGAGAGGAAGAGATGGGGGATATAGGAGAGGTAGAGATGGGGTACAGGAAAGGAAGAGATGGGGATATAGGAGAGGAAGAGATGGGGTACAGGAAAGGAAGAGGTGGGGATATAGGAGAGGAAGAGATGGGGTACAGGAGAGGAAGAGATGGGGGATATAGGAGAGGAAGAGATGGGGTACAGGAAAGGAAGAGATGGGGATATAGGAGAGGAAGAGATGGGGTACAGGAGAGGAAGAGATGGGGGATACAGGAGAGGAAGAGATTGGGGATACAAGAGAAGAAGAGACAGGGATACAGGAGAGGAAGAGATGGGGTACAGGAAAGGAAGAGATGGGAATACAGGAGAGGAAGAGATGGGGTACAGGAGAGGAAGAGATGGAGATACAGGAGAGGAAGAGATTGGGATACAAGAGAAGAAGAGATGGGGATACAGGGGAGGTAGAGATGGAATACAGGAGAGAAAGAGATTGTTATACAAGAGAGGAAGAGATAGGGATACTGGAGAGGAAGAGATGCGGATACAGGGGAGGTAGAGATGGAATACAGGAGAGAAAGAGATTGTTATACAAGAGAGGAAGAGATAGGGATACTGGAGAGGAAGAGATGCGGATACAGGAGAGGAAGAGATGGGGATACCAGAGAGGAAGAGATGGGGATACCGGAGAGGAAGAGATTGGGGATATAGGAGAGGAAGAGATGGGGTACAGGAGAGGAAGAGATGGGGGATACAGGAGAGGAAGAGATGGGGACACAGGAGAGGAAGAGATGGGTTACAGGAGAGGAAGAGATGGGGGATATAGGAGAGGAAGAGATGGGGTACAGGAGAGGAAGAGATGGGGGATACAGGAGAGGAAGAGATGGGGATACTAGAGAGGAAGAGACGAGGATACAGGAGAGGAAGAGATGGGATACAGGAGAGGAAGAGGTGGGGTACAGGAGAGGAAGATATGGGGGATACAGGAGAGGAAGAGATGGGGGATACAGGAGAGGAAGAGAAATGGGGGATACAGGAGAGGAAGAGATGGGGATACTAGAGAGGAAGAGATGAGGATACAGGAGAGGAAGAGATGGGGGATATAGGAGAGGTAGAGATGGGGTACAGGAAAGGAAGAGATGGGGATATAGGAGAGGAAGAGATGGGGTACAGGAAAGGAAGAGGTGGGGATATAGGAGAGGAAGAGATGGGGTACAGGAGAGGAAGAGATGGGGGATATAGGAGAGGAAGAGATGGGGTACAGGAAAGGAAGAGATGGGGATATAGGAGAGGAAGAGATGGGGTACAGGAGAGGAAGAGATGGGGGATACAGGAGAGGAAGAGATTGGGGATACAAGAGAAGAAGAGACAGGGATACAGGAGAGGAAGAGATGGGGTACAGGAAAGGAAGAGATGGGAATACAGGAGAGGAAGAGATGGGGTACAGGAGAGGAAGAGATGGAGATACAGGAGAGGAAGAGATTGGGATACAAGAGAAGAAGAGATGGGGATACAGGGGAGGTAGAGATGGAATACAGGAGAGAAAGAGATTGTTATACAAGAGAGGAAGAGATAGGGATACTGGAGAGGAAGAGATGCGGATACAGGGGAGGTAGAGATGGAATACAGGAGAGAAAGAGATTGTTATACAAGAGAGGAAGAGATAGGGATACTGGAGAGGAAGAGATGCGGATACAGGAGAGGAAGAGATGGGGATACCAGAGAGGAAGAGATGGGGATACCGGAGAGGAAGAGATGGGGATACAGGAGAGGAAGAGCTAGACATACTGGAGATGAACAGTTAGGGATACTGGAGAGGAAGAAATGGAGATACAGGAGCGGAAGAAATGAAGATACCGGAGGGGAAGAGATGGGGATACTAGAGAGGAAGAGATGAGGATACAGGGGAGGAAGAGATGGGGGATATAGGAGAGGAAGAGATGGGGTACAGGAAAGGAAGAGATGGGGATATAGGAGAGGAAGAGATGGGGTACAGGAAAGGAAGAGATGGGGATATAGGAGAGGAAGAGATGGGGTACAGGAGAGGAAGATATGGGGGATATAGGAGGGGAAGAGATGGGGTACAGGAAAGGGAGAGATGGGGATATAGGAGAGGAAGAGATGGGGTACAGGAGAGGAAGAGATGGGGGATACAGGAGAGGAAGAGATTGGGGATACAAGAGAAGAAGAGACAGGGATACAGGAGAGGAAGAGATGGGGTACAGGAAAGGAAGAGATGGGAATACAGGAGAGGAAGAGATGGGGACACAGGAGAGGAAGAGATGGGAATACAGGAGGGGAAGAGATGGGTATACAAGAGAAGAAGAGATGGAATACAGGAGAGAAAGAGATTGTTATAAAAGAGAGGAAGAGATGGGGATACTGGAGAGGAAGAGATGCGGATCCAGGAGAGGAAGAGATGGGGATACCAGAGAGGAAGAGATGGGGATACCGGAGAGGAAGAGATGGGGATACCGGAGAGGAAGAGTTGGACATACTGGAGATGAACAGTTAGGGATACAGGAGAGGAAGAGATGGGGGATACAGGAGATGAAGAGATGGGGATACAGGAGATGAAGAGATGGGGATACAGGGAAAGTAGAGATGTGAGATACTGGAGAGGAAGAAATGGAGATACAGGAGAGGAAGGGATGAAGATACCGGAGGGGAAGAGATGGGGATATCGAGAGGAAGAGATGGGGATACAGGAGAGGAAGAGATGGGGATACAGTAGAGGAAGAAATGAGGATACATGAGAGGAATAGACGGGGATACCAGAGAGGAAGAGATGGGGATACAGGAGAGGAAGAGATGGGGATACCGGAGAGGAAGAGATGGGGATACCGGAGAGGAAGAGATGGGGATACAGGAGAGGAAGAGATGGGGATACAGATGAGGAAGACATGGGGATACAGGGGAGGTAGAGATGGGGATACAGGAGAGGAAGACATGGGGATACAAGAGAGGAAGAGATGGGGATAAAGCCGAGGAAAAGATGGGAGATACTGGAGAGGAAGAGATGGGGATACAGGGAAAGTAGAGATGTGAGATACTGGAGAGGAAAAAATGGAGATACAGGAGAGGAAGGGATAGGGAATACAGGAGCGGAAGAAATGAAGATACCGGAGGGGAAGAGATGGGGATATCGAGAGGAAGAGATGGGGATACAGGAGAGGAAGAGATGGGGATACAGTAGAGGAAGAAATGAGGATACATGAGAGGAATAGACGGGGATACCGGAGAGGAAGAGATGGGGATACCGGAGAGGAAGAGATGGGGATACAGGAGAGGAAGAGATGGGGATACAGAAGAGGAAGACATGGGGATACAGGGGAGGTAGAGATGGAGATACAGGAGAGGAAGACATGGGGATACAAGAGAGGAAGAGATGGGGATAAAGCCGAGGAAAAGATGGGAGATACTGGAGAGGAAGAGATGGGGATACAGGAGAGGAAGAGATGGGGATACCGGAGAGGACGAGATGGGGATACAGGAGAGGAAGAGATGGGGATACAGGAGAGGAGGAGATGAGGATACAGGAGAGGAAGAGATGAGGATATAGCAGGGGAAAAGATGGGAGATACTGGAGAGGAAGAGATGGGGATACAGGAGAGGAAGAGATGGGGATACAGGAGAGAAAGAGATGGGGATACAGGAGAGGAAGAGATGGGGATACCGGAGAGGAAGAGATGGGGATACAGGAGAGGAAGAGATGAGGATACAGGAGAGGAAGAGATGAGGATATAGCAGGGGAAAAGATGGGAGATACTGGAGAGGAAGAGATGGGGATACAGGAGAGGAAGAGATGGGGATACAGGAGAGAAAGAGATGGGGATACAGGAGAGGAAGAGATGGGGATACAGGAGAGGAAGAGATGGGGATACAGGAGAGGAAGAGATGGGGATACAGGAGAGGAAGAGATGGGGATACAGGAGAGGAAGAGATTGGGATACAGGAGAGAAAGAGATTGGGATACAGGGGAGGTAGAGATGGGAGATACCAGAGAGGAAGAGATGGGGATACAAGAGAGGAAGAGATGGAGGATATAGAAGAGGAAGAGATGGGGATACAGGGGAGGTAGAGATGGGAGATACCAGAGAGGAAGAGATGGGGATACAAGAGAGGAAGAGATGGAGGATATAGAAGAGGAAGAGATGGGGATACAGGGGAGGTAGAGATGGGAGATACCAGAGAGGAAGAGATGGGGATACAAGAGAGGAAGAGATGGAGGATATAGAAGAGGAAGAGATGGGGATAAAGGAGAGCAAGATATGGAGATACTGGAGAGGAAGAGATTGGGATACAGGAGCGGAAGAGATGGGGATGGGGGAGATGAAGAGATGGGGATGGAGGAGATGAAGAGATGGGGATACATGAGAGAAAGAGTTGGACATATAGGAGATAAGAGATGGGGATACAGGGGCGGTAGATATAGGGATACAGGAGAGGAAGAGATGTGGATACAGGAGAGGAAGAGATGGGGATACAGGAGAGGAAGAGATGGGGGATACAGTAGTGGAATATTTAGGGATACAGGAGAGGAGATGGGATAAAAGCGAGAAAGAGATGAAGATACAGGAGACAAAGAGATGGGGATACAGGAGAGGAAGAGATGGAGGATACAGGAGAGGAAGAGATGAGATACAGGAGAGGAAGAGATGGGGATACAGGAGAGGAAGAGATGGGGATACAGGAGAGGAAGTTATGGAGATACAGGAGAGGAAGAGATGGGGATACAGGAGAGGAAGTTATGTGGATACAGGAGAGGAAGAGATGGGGATGCAGAAGAGGAAGAGATGGGGATGCAGAAGAGGAAGAGATGGTGATACAGGAGAGGAAGAGATGGGGATGCAGAAGAGGAAGAGATGGGGATACAGGAGAAGAAGAGATGGGGATACCGGTGGAGGTAGAGATGGGAGATACTGGAGAGAAACAGATGGGGATAAAGGAGAGGAAGAGATGTGGATACAGGAGAAGAAGTTCTGGGGATACAGGGGGGGGGTTGGGATGGGGATACAGGAGAGGAAGAGATGGGGGTACAGGAGAAGAAGTGATGTGTATACAGGAGAAAAAGAGATGGGGATGTAGGGGAGGTAGAGATGGGAGATCCCGGAGAGGAAGAGATGAGGATACCGGAGAGGAAGAGATGGGGATACAGGGGAGGAAGAGATGGGGATACAGGAGAGGAAGAGATGGAAATACAGGAGAGAATGTATACAAACATGCAACCTGGGTTTGATTCCAGTCAGGGAACCAAGAGGTCACACCAACCTGAAGCCATGCAGGGTTGGGCCTGGTCAGTACTAGTTTAAATAGAAAATCGTTCTGTTCCCGTGATAGGGATGCTGCGCGGGTCTCATTGTTTATCAGAAAGATTCATCTAAAATAGTGTATACCAGAGCTCTATGTGTGACTTGTAGTTTAATGTATACGAATACCACTTATGGGTTCCCTGGTGGTCCAGTGGTTGGGATTTTGTGCTTTAACCGCTACGACGTAGTATAGATTACATTCAGGGAACCAAAAGGTCGCAGCACTCTGAAGCAAAAGCAGGGTTGGGCCTGGTCAGTACGTGGTTGAGAAACCACCTAGAAATACCAGAAGCTGTATGCTGTGGCTCACTGAAGAAGGAGCTGGCAACCCACTCCAGTATCTCTGCCATGAATACCAAGAAGATCAGCATGGTATGTTACAGTCCATGAGGTCACAGAGAGTCGGGCATGAATGAATGACATGAATAAATTACACAAACATTTCTCTAAATAAAATGTTTGTCCAATAAAAAAAGACATAATTATACACTGCAATATGCCGAGGATTCATCTGGATTAGTATGCATTCATGTGTGTTCTATATATATATATATATATATATATATTCCATATCTTTACATATCTTTATGTATGATCCATATATTTGTTTTACTGTCATAAGTCTATAAGTCTATCATTAGGCTGCTGTATGTATTTACAATAGTGATGTCATGCCTTAGTTTATAGATTTATTACTTTGCACTGTATATAACAGCATTATAAAAATAAATGACTTTAGAAGCAGCTGTGTATGCGGGTTAGAATCAGTAAATTTTATAGGGTGTAAAATAGCATTCTCAGAATTGCAGTCCCTGATAAGCAGTCGGTACGTATCTTACACTGGGACCTGTACTGTTTCGTGAGTCTGGACACATAGGATATTAGGAAGAGCAAAGGAGCCAATCACATCTCACCTGCTGTCACAGTCTATATCCCGCCGTGTCTTTGATGGCTGTAGAGGGGTTAACCTATCTCAAGAGACACAAAGTAACCGCACGGCTTCATCTGACTCTTATTAAGGGAAAAGAATGTGGACCTGATGTATTTTTTAACTTTGTGTAAGAAAAGATGAGATGGGGACAGAATAATGGGGTACAGCATTGAGATCCGGCGGTCCTGGGGAAGCAGAGATGCTCATAACATAAGACCCCCAAAAAATATAAGCGAAATGGAAAAGAAAATAGTGCAGTCGATCATCTGTATTTAATTTCTATATAATAAACACATTAAAGGACCACTGTGCTAGTTTGAAGAACTACACTTAAATAAATACATTTTTAGAATGGAAAATAAAATAACAATGTCTGATAAATTACCTTTTATATTCAATTATACACCTGTGGGCAGGGGTGTAGAAACTGAGGGGGATGAGGGGGACAAATCCCCCCGAATATATGAATAAGGGACACAAAAAATAGCAAAACTAAACGTAATCATGCATTACCAGATCTGTCCACTAGAGGAGCAGTATGTCTTTCCCATGAAAGCTTTGACCTATAATTTACATATATATATATCTAAAAAAAAAACTTATGGCACATTATTATATACCCTCTGATGCAACAAAGAAAACAACTACATATATATATATATATATATATATATATATATATATATATATATATATATATATATACATATTTACTAATTATTGACGAATTTTTTAGGATTCTTTTAAAAAGCAAGAAATAATACAAGATAGACCAACAGATAAAACCAACACATTATTTTATTTAATGGTGATGGGACTGATATATTTGCCATGAAGATCTCTCGGTCACATGTGGTGTGTGATGGAGAGCGCAATAACCTTCCATGATATATTGATGCATTACATGCGCCCTCAGCTTGGGTAATAAATAGCATTTTCTGATACCTATAAAGCCGTGTGCATTGTGTAAACCAGACAGGCCAGTTCATGTACCAGCTGTTGTGATGGCAGCACTTTATCATTCTGGGCATAATATAGAGACCTGGACGGTCTCCCTTCCAACACCACAATACATCAGCTGCCAGATTGCACAAAGCTGTCCTTGACTCCTTCTGTACTCCCAACATTAAAGGATCACTGTAATGCTCTAACACCAGCTACATAATATAATTAGGTATTGATTATTAAAAGGTGACCGGAAGTTGTTTTTATTTTAAACAGCCTTACAAACTGGCTACATTGTACTAGCAGTTTTTCTCTGCAGTAAATCATTTTAAAAATATTGTGCATCTCAATGTGCTAAATTGCCTTGAAGTAATACATGTGAACTGTTTTTTTCCAGGTTTTACATCCAGTTTGACTGAAGTTACACATCCCTATTGTATCAACAACACGTATATGGAGGTCTTGACCTGAGAGCAGATAATGACCATAATTCACTTGGGTATACAATAGATTGTGAGTGACGGTCTAAGTGTATCTAAAAAAAGAAAACACACCGTGACACAGTGATCCAACAAATAGACATGTATTCCCATATCCCTTGAGACATCGTTCAGGAACCACAAGGGACCTGCTAAAAATCCACTAGAATGGCCCAGAGAGCCGCCATATTTCTGCGTCCATATAAAAGTCATTTCTATTGCAGTTTTGTATTTCATTGCAACAGGAAATCAATGGATAAAACAATCCAGCCAGATTCAGAGCGGCCACAGATTGTGAGACACAAGACATAGAGGCTCCATCCCAGAGGGGGCAATAATAAGGGAATGGATTGGGCATTAATAAAGCCAAGACGGTATGACTTAAGGAGGAGTGTGTACTGGTTAGCTCTAACACTGGTTCCTTTTCCAATCTACAGGCTCCATGCCACTTTGTATCATGTATCTTGTCACAGAGAAAGACATTTAGACCACTCATATCTCACATAAAATAGAGTAGACCAACAGCACATGTGACTGTTATTGGCAAATAAGGGGAAATAAGCTATGAGTGGCCATTGATCAGCCAGAGGTCATGGCACATTGGTATTGCCATTGATTTATATGTTGCTAGTCCGGTTACATGACCCGTGTCACTACAAGGGTCACATATTGACTCACCCAAGGTCATACAATTGTGATATTTGGATTTCAAATTAATTATCAGTAATATGTAACCTTAAGAACAGCCTTTGTACCCCACAAATCCAAAATAGGGTCACTTGTTTAGCTCAATGTGGACTTGGTAATACGACTTACAGAGAGGACCAGAAAACACATTTTGGGGGAAAGGCCTACATACCGATAAATGATTGAAATTAATATTAAGAAATACATTGATTTACATTAACATTGAACTTACAGCACAACATGCAGATAAATACTAAACACAATCTGATGCATTATGGGAGGGAGTGTTAAATTACAAGATCGCATTTAATTACAATATTAGATGAAAAGTTTAGGATATTAAATCAAGAAAGCAACACACAAATAGATCAAGAACAGAGTTTGATTCTCCTTAGATTACATTTTATTGAAATAAAATTAAATGAACAATTTTCCAGAGCAGTGGCAGAGCGGTGCAATGCATGGGGTAATCTTGTGTGTGTGTGTGGGGGGGGGGGGGCCCAGTGAGATTAAAATTCCCTTTTTTATTGTATATCAAGTATCACATATATAGTTGTGAGCATACGAGTTGATGCTAACGCTGGCGGGCTCGCGTAGCGAGCCTGCGGCCCTGGCGTAGCGACGGCTGCAGTTGCTGGCAAGGAGCGCCAAAGGCGCTCCTTGCCAGCAACTGAGGCCCTCACGAAGTATATTAATTTATTAATGTATTATTTATTTGATTATTATACACCAAACAGCATTAGCTCACTTACAATTTCATTGCCGTCATTTTTTGACGGGCAATTCGCTAGTATATATATATATATATATATATACACACACATATATATTCCAGCGAAATAAGTTTCCAAATAATCTATATTGTTTTATAATAGCTTTTATATATCCAGGTTATTTCCTCAATTGCCTCCCTCTCACCTTGCAAATGACAAAATAATTCAATGTTGCAACCAATTCCTGCATATTCTTTATAGTTTTACCCATTTTATTCTTAACAGGGAAAGAATGTGGAATGTATTATTGCTGAATAGACAATATTAGCATTTAGAGTGATTTTGTACTTTATGGTCCATACAGGACCTGATGGAATGTGCCTATGAGGTCAATGCATCTTGTGTTGGAGATTCCTGATTAGGGTCAGGTTAAACCAACAGTTTAAAAGTTATAAAAGCTAAAATGGCGTGATTAAACAACTATATAATGAGTGAAAATACTATTTCATTGTAACTGTTGTATATGATGGCGCCGAGCAGTTTTAATGAATAACGTGCCCTTTAAATATTATAATATTACTAGCGACTAGCCTGTGAAAAATGACGGGGCAATAATATTTGAAGCCACGTGAATGCTGTTTGACACATAATGTATACCTTTTTGTACTGTGAGGACCTTCGGCGCTCATTGCGAGCCTTCGGCGCTCAGCGCTAGGCTCGCAATGAGCGCCTTTGGCTAAATAATGTGCATAACCTGCTCATTTGCATATAAATGCAACAGCATTACATTTCCCAGAATTGATTCACTTTATAATAAAATGGATAACACAACATATAGCCAGTTTTTCCTAACCTAACAATAACAACTTAATTTTGTATCTTTGTTTTTCTCAGCAATCCGTATAATCCCTTAGTATGCTATTGCCGATGGTGTAAAAGTCTGTTCTAGTATTCTTATCTGTAAGCAGAACACAGCTCTGTCCATTAGTCCATCCGTGTGTTTTCTGGGCTGTATCCGACCCTTTAATAGTCAGGCAGTATCACCATCAACACAAGTCAAGCAAACAAAACGCAACGAGCCTAAAGAGATAGAGAACCACACAACACAAAGCTTTATACTTACACAGCAATGTCGGAAAATACACTAAAAGAAAGGGGATTATATCTTATTGGGGTCAGCAGGAAACAGAACCTGCATAATATACTATCGCACTATATACTATATATATATATATATATATATATATATATATATATATATCACATATATAGTTGTGAGCGTACGAGTTGTTGCTAACGCTGCGGGCTCGCGTAGCGAGTCGCGGGCCTCGCGTAGCGAGGGCCGCGGCTCGCGCAGCGAGTCGCGGGCCTCGCGAAGCGAGGGCCGCGACTCGCGCAGCGAGTCGCGGGCCTCGCGTAGCGAGGGCACTGTGCCAGGTTCTCAGTTGCTGGCATGGAGCGCCGAAGGCGCTCCTTGCCAGCAACTGAGGACCCTCGCGAAGCGAGGGCCTCAGTTGCTGGCTTGGAGCGCCGCAGGCGCTCCATGCCAGCACCTGAGGACCTCGCAAAGCGAGGTCTTCAGTTGCAGCAACTGCGACCCTTGAAAAAAAAAGTTTACGTCCAAACACATTACGACACTCGCAAACAACATACGACACACGTTGAAACACATTACGACACTCGCAAACAACATACGACACACGTTCACACACATTACGGCCTCGCAACACTCGGACGCAACTCGCGAACATTACAAAATTACAAACACAATACATACACACAGCACATACATAAAAACCTTACCTACACAAACAGGAAGCACCCAGGACCTCAAAAATGCAACTTAGAACTTAATTGCACTCAAAATAAAAGAGTTTCGACACTAAATACTTTGTTAAGCGACAAAAAAAATGGCCGACGAATAAAACGAAAACGAGGCTACACACGCAAACACCATGCTACACACGCAAACACCATACGAGACACGTTACTACACATTACGAGTTCGCAAACATCGGACGCAACACGCCGACATACAAACATTTAAAACTTAACAAAGACACACAACAAACACATAAAAAGCTTACCTACAGCAAGAGGAACCAGCCAGCACCTCAAAAAAACAAGTTACACCTACATTTAAATCAAAATAAACACTTTAGACAGTAATACCATCGCTAAGCGAGAGAAAAAATGGCCGACGAACAAAACGAAAACGAGGCTTCAGACGTAACTACACTACACTTACTCGCAATAATGAAACACATACTATGCGGAACGTATCACAATCATATTAAACACCATTTTGAACAGTAATACGCCTAAAATGGCGGATGGAACGCAAATTGTAAGCTGGAACGCAAATAGCGCATGCGTATTGCGTTCTAACGGTCTCACTTTCCAGAACTTTCTACAAGTTTATAAATACTGCCTATTTCCAACTAAAAAATACATTTCTCCTCAGGTGATCAACGGAGTGACTTCTGAGATAACTGCTGCTTTTACTTGAGAAGACAATTCTTTACTAATTTACTACTTTACATTGTGCAAATTACAACTGACAGGTAAGCTATAATATATTACATTTTATTATCAGGTCAGGTCAAACAAATAAAAAAATAAACTAGGATTTATGTAGTCATCATGTATGGCACATTTATGTGTATAGGCTCACAAACAAAATTAAACAGAGCTTTATGTATAGTGACATCTGACACGCACATATATGTCTATAATGTATAGTTACATGTGACACGCACATATATGTCTATAATGTATAGTGACATTTGACACACACATTTCTGTGTATTGCCCCTTCATAGTGACATGTGACACGCACGTATATGTGTATAATGTATAGTGACATGTGACACGCACATATATGTCTATAATGTATAGTGACATGTGACACGCACATTTCTGTGTATTGCCCCTTCATAGTGACATCTGACACCGACATATATGTCTATAATGTATAGTGACATGTCACACGCACATTTATGTGTATTACCAATGCAACAAAATTAGCTTACAACAAAATCAGTAAACAACTACATTTTAATGACATTATATGTCATGTATACTGATATGTCACATGCACATATATGTGTATCATCTATAGTTACATCTCACACACACACATTTATGTGTGTTGGAACAAATAAATATAATGTTAATTTAACCATTTAAATTTGACTCATGTATACTGATATGTCACACGTACACAAAATAATTACATTAAACTATGTAATGTGCTTCATGTATGTGAGATATGTGTGTAGCCCCCAACAAAAATTAAGGTTAATTGAATTAATTTACTGCAATTCAATACATCAGATAAAGCTGAATCTTTCTATTTCGTTTCATATTCAAACAGACTCTGCATCAACAGCGTCTCTCAACAATTTGCACCGTGCACTGTGAAGCACAATCCCTTTTAAAGAACACCAACAAATTTGAAGAGGTAAGATACAAGAACACATTACATGCTCAAAAGGACATGCTTTGCTAGATGACAAATTATAAATATACAAATAACTATTTCACTTTCTTTTTCAAACAGACACTAAAAGAAGACCGGCGGATTAAGATTGGCAGGAGGGGACCGTCTGTCATTCAAAACTTCTATCAAGGTAAAGTATTAAGTATAAACAAGAAATAACCATGAGCCTTATTCAATTGCAACTTCCTCATTTGAATAGGGCTCTATATAAGCACATAACATTTTTTTTATACAGAACTTTTTAGTTACTGAAATTCTAACCACAATCAAGGTTTTCAATAACTAAAAACTTTGCTCAATAAATATGTTATGTGATTATATAGAGCCCTCTTCAATTGGCAAAATTGCAATTCAATGAGGACCTATATGTCTTTAATGGCCAAGGGCCTCACTGAAATGTGATTTGCCCATTTCAATAGGGCTCTATATAAGCACATAACATATTTTGGAAACAGAACTTTTTAGTTAATGAACTTCTAACCACAATCAAGGTTTTCAATAACTAAAAACTTTGCTCAATAAATATGTTATGTGATTATATAGAGCCCTCTTCAATTGGCAAAATTGCAATTCAATGAGGACCTATATGTCTTTAATGCCCAAGGGCCTCACTCAAATGTGATTTGCCCATTTCAATAGGGCTCTATATAAGCACAGAGCATATTTTTTAGGAAATTTTTCTTTTGTGAACACGTTCCTTTTGGATACAAGTTCACTAAATACAAAATTCCGTACAAACATATGCTCTGTGATGATATTGAGCTCTATTCCATTGGCCAAAACACAATTGAATAAGTAGCTCACAATATAACAAATGCAGTAACCAAAGGCCCTTATTCAATTGCTATTTTGGAAAATTAAATATGGCTATTTTAACAAATATATGTGATGTGCTTATTTAGAACCCTATTCAAATTTCTACATTGCAATTCAATTACGGACTTACAGTACTATTATATTGTAAAAAATGCAATTGCATGAGGGCCAAACTATGCAACATATGGTACACACAAAGGCCCTCATTCAATTGCAATTTGCACAATTGAATAGGGCTCTAAATAACAACATAACAATAGCTTAAAACTAAGGTTTTAGTTAATAAAAAAATATCAAAAATACAGTTTTTCAATAACTACAAAATTATTTTAACTAATATGCTAATATGCTATGTGCTCATTTACAGCACAATTCAATTAGCCAAATCGCAATTCAATGACACACAAACTGCTACACACAAAACAGAATTTCTTATTAAGGCCCTCATTCAATTGCAATTTTGCCAATTGAATAGGGGTCTAAATAAGCACATCACATATATTTTTTAAAGAAGTTTTTAGTTATTAAGCATCTATCCAAAAGCACGGTTTTCAATACCTAAAAACTTCTTTAAAAAATATATATTATGTGCTTATTTAGAGCCGTATTCAATTGGCAAAATCGCAATTGAATGAGGGACTAAATGTTTAACAACCTATAAGCCTTACAAATAACCAAAAATAAGAATAACAAAAGTGTTGTGCACCTAATAGCATTGTATAAAAAAAACACACAAACTCATAGCAAACTATATTAACATTCTTCTTTAATGTTTAACAAATTATAACCTGTACAATCAAGAAGAAATTAGTTTTGCACAAGTGATGTGCACCAAACAGGATTGTCAATAACTAACACAAACACATAGCAAACTACATTAATTATATTATTTCATGTTTCACTAACTATAACCATCCAAATAAAGGTTAAATAAGTATTAAAAAAAATAAACATAACTGATACAATACAGCAAAATTAATACATTTTTTACTTATTTAAAAGACATTTCACTCAAACAACATTTTCTATTTTACATTACAACAGATACTGCGTGAAGACAATCGGACGAGGACTTTTTCCACAGGACCGGACCGGACCATCGGACGAGGACTCGGACCAGACCAGCAGACGAGGAATTTCAACACAGGACCAGACCAGCAGACGAGGAATTTCAACACAGGACCACACCATCGGACGAGGACTTTCACCAACGGACAACAACATCGGACGAGGAATATCGCCACAGGACCACAATATCGGACAGGGGCTATCGCGACAGGACCACACCATCGGACGAGGACTTCCGACAGAGGACCACACCATTGGACAACGATTTGGAAACGAGGAGCAACAAACATTCGGATTTAAATCACACTTCAACCAAGGTAAACTATAATAACTACTAAAGAATAACACTAAAGAAACTGGTTTCAGTTGCATCCGTCTCAACAGAAAAATAAATTAATTAATTTACTATCTCACTTATTTTATTTAAATTGCTACTATGCAATACATAGCTCAATAACCACATCACTTTTTTTTTCAGCAAAGAAGTTTTGCAGTGGTAAATATCTATCCACAAACAAAGTTTTTAATAAATACAACCATTATTTTAAATAAATATGTTACATACTTATTTACAGCAGTATTCCATTAAAAAAATTCGGAGCCACTGAAGACAGGAATTATAAATTTAACTAAATATCAATGATACATTCATGATTTGCCTTTTATTTCAACAATTGTGCACAATCATCTTTAACAGGAATTACAAATTTAAATATACACAATTACATTTATTTGTTTCCGTTTACAGATTAATATGGCTGATAACGAGACCAAAGAAGAGAAGAAAAGACGTCAAACTAGAGAAAGACAAGAGAGATGGGCCGCCCAGCAGACACCGGAGGAGAAAGAAATTAGAAGAGAAAAAGAACGCAAAAGACTTGCAAATAAAAGAATATCCGCTGCAAAAATGAAACATACAACCAAAATAAATAAAAAAATTATAAAGCATTTACAAACTGTTCCTAAAACATCAGATGACATTTTACAACATACCAGTCAAGACAGACCAAAAAAAAAAACTACCAAAAAAAAGCATTTACAAACTCTTACTAAAAAATTACAGGAAATTTCAACCGAACAAGTCCAACATATACCAAGAAAATGTACGAAAAAAACTAAACATTTAGAACCTGTTGTTGAAACATTTCATGACTTTTCATCTGATGAATATCAAAGTCAACATCCAATATGCATTGCAAATTGTCCTTTAATGAAGTCTTTAGCAGTAGAGGTTCATAGTTGTGGGGACATGACTACTCAATGTCAATTTTGTGAGGCTTATTATTTTAAACAGGAGAGACCCCGAGATGGACAATTTATTAGTTGTTGTCAAAAAGGAAAGTTCAAACTTCCAGAAAGGAAACAATTTCCAACCTATTTACTAAATATTCTGACTGAACCTACTTTTCCAAATTACAAAAATTTTAAGACAAACATAAGATCCTACAATAGTGCCATATCATTTGCATCTATGGGGGCAACATTGGCTGCTAATGTACCAGGACATGGTCCTTACTGTTTTAAAGTCCAAGGACAAATTTATCATCGCACTTCCCATTTACATCCAGAGGAAGGAAATAAAAGAAAATTCGCTCAACTATATGTCCTAGATACAATGGAAGCTGTTGACCAACGTATGCAGATGGAAGAAAATAAAAAATGCTTACCCACTGTTTTCATAGAGCTAAATAATATTATGGACAACAATCCCTACAGTAAAGCTTATAAAAAATTGGCAGAAGTAGAAAATGAACAACTACTTCATTCACAAACACATCAATTACCAATGCCGAAGGTTAATATGGTGCTTAAAAGAGACAGACATACTGATAAACGTCGTTATAACTTGCCAACAACAAATGAGGTTGCAATGGTGTTTCACAATGATGAAGGAGAACCACCATTTCAAAGAGACATACGAATATATCCTAGAAATGAGGACCAACCGTTTATTAATATGAGTATCTTAAGTCCAAATTTAGATCCAATGACATATCCCATCTTTTTCCCACACGGAGAAGCAGGTTGGCAACCAAAATTAACTCTTCCCAGTTACCCAAATGCTAAAGGCAGAATCCGAAATAATGTTTCTATGCTTGAATTTAAAGTAGCTCAAATTGCCATTCGCAATGTATTTAATCCAATTTTATGTGGTGGGAAACTAACACAACAATGGATTATTGATTCATATTTGCAAGTTGAGGCAAATAATTTAAACTTTATCAAATATCAACAAGATAAACTCCGTGTAGAACAATATTCTGGACTCATGGACTATGTTGCTGACGTGGCTACAAGCAGAGACATGACAGCTGGCAAAGCCATCATTTTACCATCTTCCTTTCAAGGATCTCCTCGGAATATGAGAGAAAGATACAATGATGCTATGGCTATTGTGACAAAATTTGGCAAACCCGATTTATTTGTGACATTTACATGTAATCCACAATGGCCAGAAATTACACTAAATCTACTTCTTGGACAAACTGCTTCAGATCGACCAGATTTAGTAGCCAGAGTTTTTAAGATTAAATTAAATGAATTAATACGTGACTTCACTATAAATCAGTTATTTGGCAAATGTCTTGCTTATGTATATACCATTGAATTTCAAAAAAGAGGCCTTCCACATGCACATCTTCTAATAATACTTCAAGAAAAAGATAAATTAGATACTTCAGACAAAGTGGATGCAGTCATTGTTGCTGAACTACCAGATCCAGAACTATATGGTAGACTATATGAGATTGTTACTCATCGCATGATTCATGGACCCTGTGGTGACCTTAATCCACAATCACCATGTATGGAAAATAATAAATGTTCCAAAGAATTTCCCAAAGATTATAGAGACAAAACCTATGCCAATTGTGATGGATATCCACTTTATAAAAGAAGAGAAGGAGATAGTGCCATTATTCGTGGGAAAAAAGTGGACAATAGATATGTAGTACCTTACAATCCACATTTACTCATGAAGTACAACGCCCACATCAACGTAGAAGCCTGCACTTCCATCAAATCAATTAAATATGTCTATAAATATATTTACAAAGGTTACGATGCAGCTACTGTAGTCGTCAAAAGTGCAGACAACCCTGAAAGTAGTGAGTTAGTACATGATGAACTTGCATCTCATGTAGATGCTCGCTATGTCAGTGCGCCAGAAGCTATGTGGCGGCTTTTAAAATTTGAAATGCATGATAGATCACATGCAGTATATAGGTTAGCAGTACATTTGCCACAACGACATTTAGTCTATTTCCATGCTGGAAATGAAATGAATGCATTGGCCCAAAGTGAAGATCGTCACACTACACTAACTGCATGGTTTGCATTAAATTCCACTGATGCTGAAGCAACACAATACTTATATATTGAAATTCCATATCACTATGTTTTTGTGAATGGATTATGGAGACCAAGAAAAACCAGAGGCAATAAAATTATTCCAAGAATTTACACAGTCAGTCCAAGAGATGTTGAACGTTTTTGCTTACGGATATTACTTTTAAATGTTCCTGGAGCACAAAGTTTTGAACACTTAAGAACTGTTAATGACATTGTATATGAATCCTTCCATTTAGCTGCAAGACATAGAAACTTACTCGCTGATGATACAGAGTGGGAAAGATGCTTAGAAGAAGCAGCACAATGTCAAATGCCGCGACAGATGAGAGAACAATTTGCTTTTATTTGTATCTTCTCAAATGCTCCAAATGCATTAGCTTTGTGGGAGACTTTTAAAAGTAATATGGCTGAAGACTTTATGCGACGATACAATGAACCCATTGCACACTTAAAAGCGTTAATGGAAATCCAAGAAGTCTTTTTAACTCATGGATTAAGTTGTGCAAGTTTTAATTTGCCTGATCCAGGTCTTATAGATGACATTAACTTTGAAGACTATGACATTCAACTACAAGCAGAAAGAACAGAAGAAAGACTTGCAACTTTAAATACACTACAATTGCAAGCATTTCATGCCATTAAAAATGCTATAGATGATGACATGGTGACAGAGCGTTATTTCTATCTTGATGGACCTGGCGGATCAGGAAAAACATATTTGTACAATTTATTAATGAGTTCAGTACGAGCACAAGGAAAAATAGCAATGGCGTTTGCCACTACTGGAATTGCTGCACTTTTATTAGAAGGTGGAAGAACTGTTCATAGTGGATTTAAACTGCCAGTGCCTATTTTAGAAAATTCTGTGTCAGATATTCGCATGACATCCTTACAAGCAAAGAAATTGAAGAAATGTAAATTAATTATAATAGATGAGGCCACAATGATGTCATGCTATGCCCTCCAATGTATTGACCGTTTGCTTCGTGAAGTCATGGATAATATTTTTCCATTTGGTGGAAAGGTAATGTTGTTGGGTGGCGATTTTAGACAAACATTACCTGTTGTTGTACATGGCAATCGAACTGACATTATCGAAACATGTATAAAGTCAAGTACAGTATGGAAACATTTTACCCATCTTCAACTGCAACAAAATATGAGATCAGAAGGCCAAACTGATTTCAATGATTGGCTTATTAAAATTGGAGAAGGCAGAACAGAAAAAATACTACATTTACCTGACGACACTGTAGAGATCCCACCTCATATGATTTGTCAACAAGATATTATATCGGCTATATTTGAAGGGAGCATAAATAACGAAGAATATTCCGAGCTTGCCAACCAAGTCATACTGACGTGTAAAAATAAAGATGCATTAATCCTCAATAATAAAATCTTAAAAAAAATTTATGCACCACAAAGAAATTATCACAGTGCTGATTCTGTACTTGCTGATGACAATGAAAGTCAGGCTAACTTTTCGACTGAATTCATAAACTCTTTAACTCCTTCTGGAATGCCACCACATATTTTGCAGCTAAAGAAAGGTGCAATTATCATGTTACTGCGAAATATGAATCCCAAAAAAGGCCTATGCAATGGCACAAGATTAATTGTTCAACAATTAAAGGACCATTTTATAGATGCTGAAATTTTAACTGGGACCCATAGAGGAGAGAGAGTTTTCATACCAAGAATAGATTTAGCACCAAGTGAAAGTAGTCTCCCTTTTATACTTCAAAGAAGACAATTTCCCATTATTATGGCATTTGCCATGACCATTAATAAATCACAAGGTCAAACTTTCAAATCTGTGGGTATTTTCTTGGAAGAACCAGTTTTTGCACATGGTCAATTGTACGTTGCATTGTCAAGGTGCAAAAATCCACAGGCTATTAAAGTTTACATTGAAAACAATGAAAGTCAAGGTGATTTATTAGAAGATGGACGTATTTTTACTAAAAACATTGTCTACTATGAAGTACTATAACTTTGAAGGATACTAATTAAAGATGCCAAGATTTTTTAAAAGCATTGCAAAATACATAACAATTGGTTGTTTAATTCAGTCATAATTAATGGAAGTCATGTTTATGAATGATTCGCCTCACAAAATACTTGCCTTGCATTGTTAGTAAAAATTATGTTAAAATGTTAAGTCACTATGTTAATGTTTCTAAAGTTACAAGTTTAAAAAATATATTTTCAAGTTATTTCATTCAACATATTACAAAGTGGATGTTAAGAGGTCAAGCACCTTTTAAGTCACAATGTAAATATTGTCTGTTATCTTAAGATTACTACCTACATTAATGTTTATCGCCAATTTATGTGCTCAGTAATAAATTAGTTTAATTACGTACGTTTTAAGAAGAGTTTGACTGTATGCCTTCCTCTACATTCAATGTATATTCAAGTTAACAATTATTGTGATAGAAATTGCATTTTAATACTGATTAATTTAAATGTCAATTGTTTTTACATTAAAATGTTAATACTTTTAATAAAAAATTACTTTACAAAATGTATTCACTATGTTCATGTTTATAATGTTCAAAATTATACCAATGTTTTGTCAACTTCTAAACTTACATAAAAAATAAAGTTCAAGTTTAAAAATATATACTTTGATGGTTATTGCTTACATATATTTTAAACTTCATCTTAAAATTTGCAACGTTTAAAAAAGGATTTTTACTTTTGGCTTTCCTATTCATTCAATGTATATTCAAGTTAACAATTCTTCAGATACTAATTACATTTTAAAAAACCATTACATCAACATTTTACAAAAATACACGTTCATATTAAAATACTTACAAGTGTCAAAAATATATGTTAATAACTAAACAACTTGACAAACATATACATAACATTGCCGTCATTTTTTGACGGGCAAGTCGCTAGTATATATATATATATGTGTGTATATATAGTGTAATTACGATAGTATATTATATATATATACAGTGGATATAAAAAGTCTACACACCCCTGTTAAAATGTCAGGTTTCTGTGCTATAAAAAAATTAGACAAAGATAAATCTTTTCAGAGCTTTTTCCACCTTTAATGTGACCTATAAACTGTACAACTCAATTGAAAAACAAACTGAAATCTTTTAGGTAGAAAAAAGAAAATAATATGGTTGCATAAGTATGCAGACCCTTAAACTAATACTTTGTTGAAGCACCTTTTGATTTTATTACAGCACTCAGTCTTTTTGGGTATGAGTCTATCAGCAGGGCACATTTTGACTTGGCAAGATTTGCCCACTCTTCTTTGCAAAAACACTCCAAATCTGTCAGATTGCGAGGGCATCTCCTGTGCACAGCCCTCTTCAGATCACCCCACAGATTTTCAATCAGATTCAGGTCTGGGCTCTGGCTGGGCCATTCCAAAACTTTAATCTTCTTCTGGTGAAGCCATTACTATGTTGATTTGGATGTATGCTTTGGGTCGTTGTCATGCTGAAAGATGAAGTTCCTCTTCATGTTCAGCTTTCTAGCAGAAGCCTGAAGGTTTTGTGCCAATATTGACTGGTATTTGGAACTGTTCATAATTCCCTCTATCTTAACTAAGGCCCCAGTTCCAGCTGAAGAAAAACAGCCCTAAAGCATGATGCTGCCACCGCCATGCTTCACTGTGGGTATGGTGTTCTTTTGGTGATGTGCAGTGTTGTTTTTGCGCCAAACATATCTTTTGGAATTATGGACAAAAAGTTCAACATTGGTTTCATCAGACCATAACAACTTTTCCCGCATGCTTTTGGGAGACTTCAGATGTGTTTTTGCAAAATGTAGCCTGGCTTGGATGTTTTTCTTTGTAAGAAAAGGCTTTTGTCTTGCCACTCTACCCCATAGCACAGACATATGCAGAATACAGGAGATTGTTGTCACATGCACCACACAGCCAGTACTTGCCAGATATTCCTGCAGTTCCTTTAATGTTGCTGTAGGTCTCTTGGTAGCCTCTCAGACCAGTTTTCTTCTCGTCTTTTCATCAATTTTGGAGGGAGCTCCAGTTCTTGGTAATGTCACTGTTCTGCCATATTTTCTCCACTTGATGATGACTGTCTTCACTGTGTTCCATGGTATATCTAATGCCTTGGAAATTCTTTTGTACCCTTCTCCTGACTGATACCTTTTAACAATGATATCCCTCTGATACTTTGGAAGCTCTCTGTGGACCATGGCTTTTGCTGTGGGATGCGACTAAGAGAATTTCAGGAAAGACCAACTAGAGCAGCTGAACTTTATTTGGGGTTAATCAGAGGCACTTTAAATGATGCCAGGTGTATGCTGACTCCTATTTAACATCATTTGGAATGTGATTGCTTAATTCTGAACACAGCTACATCCCCAGTTATAAGAGGGTGTGCAGACTTATGCAAGCACATTATTTTTCTTTTTCTTTTTCTTCCCTCCACCTAAAGGATTTCAGTTTGTTTTTCAATTGAGTTGTTCAGTTTATAGGTACCATTAAAGGTGGAAAAAATTCTGAAATGATTTATCTTTGTCTCATTTTTTTACAGCACAGGAACCTGACATTTTAACAGGGGTGTGTAGACATTTTATATCCACTGTATATGTATATATATATATATATATATATATATATATATATATATATATATATATGTACCATATATATGCATTTTGGAAATACGTTTTTAATGTAATATATAGCATTTCAGAAGTTAAACTTAAACATACAGTAATCCATTTATAGTTTTATCTTATAAACTGAAGAGCAAATAGATAAAAGTCTAAGAAAAAGTATTCAAGTTATAATATATGCAGCTAGGAGACACATTGCTGAAACTTGGAATAAAGAAAGTTTACCTAATTCTAAATATTTAATGAATAAAATAAATTATATTCAAATAATAAACAAAGAAAATGATAACTTTGAACAATATCTACTAGTATGGACCAGTTGGATGAATTTAAACCCTAACAAAATTAAAAAAAATATCACTTTGTAACTGTAACTTCCTGTTCATTTTCCATCTTTTTTTGGTTATTTTTAATTACAATAATGGAACAAATTATAATTATGTATCTTTATTAGTATAGAAAATGTGTTCTTTATTACTATGTAAGAAACTGCAGTGGAAAATGAACCTATTTGCATATAATAATGTCATTAATCTGTGTGTGTTATTCCTGGGAGATAAATACAGAACAGCTCGTTATAATTAGCAATGAGAGGCAGGAATATGATGCTACATAAATATGCAATAATAAGCTCAAAAACAATACGACGCCTCAGAATATTAGATCTGAAATGGAAATTGTGAGTTTATTAAAAAATATAACCATTCCCAAGATAGTAGCGATATAAGAGATTATTATGTGCGTTAGAGATTGACGTTAAAGTGATGACTCATGTTAAAGGAACAGTAACATCCCCAGGTGTCAGGCATGCCATATAAAAATTCAAGTATTAAACTTTAGAACAAGTTTTCTTCCTTAAGGATGCGATATGAAGTCAACCATCTTACTTTTTATCCTGCAATAAAGGTTTTTCTTAAAGAAACCCAAACAGAAAATGTTCTGACTACCACCAATAGCAATAAAAGTGAAGAATGGAACAATGGGAGGGAAAAATATGGGGAGGAATAGAGTGTAGAGAAAGATGTGACCCCATGGCCACTGCATTATGGGATACTACTGATAACATCAGTTCCAGGCCACGTGTGGACCAGCCCTGTGTCATTTAATTGGTTTCCAGAGGTGATATCTTTATGGTTGCCTAAGAAGAGCTGGAGCAAGAAACTCTCAAAAACTTGTTTTTTTGCTGGGTCATTAAATAAAAGAAATAGTTGCTTAGGAGACATGTTGGGAGGTGCTTCTTCATCTCTAAGAAACATTTTCAAGCATTGTAGCTCTCTTTAGTAGCATTGTTCTCCTGGATCCTAATTACATTAAGGTCTGCTTGCTTCTTCAGCCCATTGGTATAGGAGGAGTCCTATGGTGGGTCTAACCAGTGGCACTCCAGCTCTAGTTCAGTTGACCCTATTACATCATTGAAGGATATAGAGATAGAAGAGCGGGTTTGTGGAAAGAGAAAGGTAATTGGGGAGGGGAAGTAAAGTGAGTAATGAACGCACAAACACACACACACATGCTTAGACAGATCCATTACTGTATTGGGCTACCATTTGGGTCATACAACTCAAGTTATGGAGGAAAGAGGTAGAAGGAGGCTGTGAGACACTGTGTTATATTCATAGCTCCATCCCAGGGTCCCAACTTCTGACATCTGTCCTGGATTCCCGTAGACTTAAAGGGCCACTGTAGATTACGAGAAGGTCCACATGCATGGAAGCTACCATGACAATAATGCTTCCTCTTCAGTTGCATATAAAGTAGCTTCTAGTATACTAGCAAAATATGTTATACTAAGCATGTTCTAAAAGCTTATCTGAATTGACCAATGAGCCACAAAATTCCCTCCCCTTTTCTTCCACTCAAGGATAGATAAACTATAATAATAAAAAATAGCAGAACACGCCACCTTAGACTCTAAGCCAGTTCCAAGTGGGCAATATACAAACATGGAATCCTTCAGAGGTTTATGCAGCCGAGTAATGCACATCAAAGCAATACATTGCTGGTCCCTCTGCCAGTGAAAGGGTTAAAGTTGTTACATGCATTTTACCTGTGCTATTCTCTTTTAAATCAATGCTAGACAATGCGGGGTCTACTGTCCCTTTAAATCAGCCAAGTGTGGTTCTCCTTATTCATTATTTACCGCTCCCTGTGGATATTGTCCTATTATCTTCTTTTCCATGAATATGATTCCTGGCTCTCTAGTTAATCACCCCATATAAGCATTGTGACTAACAGTATGAACAAGCTTTATAGGGACAGAATAATGTAAATCAATTAAATCTACAAGTACATAGAACATTTTATTTACCAAGTAAATACAATCAGAGCAATAATATGAGGATCTATAAAGGGCCATAAAAAGCTATATTTACATTAATCTATTCTATTGAGCAAATGTAAAGTTTGATTCCATTGGCCTAAACTGGTTGAGTGATGTTATTTCATTTTATTTCTTTATAATATATTATAGTAATTATTTAAAGGCATATCCAAGTCTCATGGATTAATAGATTTCTGAACTCGCAGTCTTTATGTATGCAGCACATCTCATAAAACATTTTATTTTTTATTAATATCTAAAAATCCCTCTAATTATTATATTGACATCCCCAGAGGGGGGTGTCATAGCACTTATCATAGCGCCGCACTACATATCCCAGTCTGCTTTGCAGCACAAACAGAGTTTAAATCAAATGTTTCAGCTAACCTGATTGACCAAAACAAATTATGAAAAGAATGCTGGTTTTGGAGGGTGTTAACCCTAATTTTCAACTTTCAGAAATTGCAAGACATTTTGCTAACTTCAAGGTAAGTGTTTAAATGTTTATTTGGTATTTTTTCCATGCAAAATATTTTGTTTTCATACTCTACTAATTCTCCTCTATTAGATGCATTCATAATCCAGGAATTTTAGATATGTCTTTAACTTCACGATTTGCTTAGCTGGTGGCCAGATGGAGCTCAGTAGAAATGTATCAATAAACCCAACTCCCTGCTCTGTTTCTATGCAAGTTTGCTCCTTCATACCTGGAGCTTATTGAGCTAGCTCGTATTCTTACAACTTTATCATTTTTATATGCTTTTAGACAGTAACTGAGACAAAATAGAGTGGGAAATATCTGCCACAAGTGTGTAAAGTTGTTAGCTAAACATATTAAAAAAATGTTTACATTAAAGGATAATAGATTTTACTAGGTATATAATAACCCTGTGTATCTGTTAACTTTTATAAACTTTATTCTATTAAGGAGTGCTTATAAACAGTTTTTTTTCTACCTAAAATCTTACAAATAGTTGCTAACTGTTTTTTCTCCTCTGCAGCTCATGAAGACAGTGTAATTCTAAGTACAAGGTGTGCAGTGACTCATAGTATGCAATCAGTGGCAACATTCTGCAACATGCTACTTGAGAGAGGTCTCTGACTGGCTAATTTAAAACACTGCACTTCATAGTCTGTGCATTCATGAGTTGCATGAGCTATAGAAGGCAGGCCGAGACAGTACAAATATAATTTTAGGCAGAAAAAAAACAGAGCTTATAAGCACTTCTTAATAAAATAAAGTACATAGAAGTAAATAGATGCACAGGGATAATATATACCTAGTGAAACCCAGAAACTTTCCATGTCTTTAAAGTACTATGCATCTCAGAGAGGCTAATGGATATGTATTTTCACTTTTTTGTTAAATTAAAGTCTTATAGCATTGAATGTATGATTTCCATTGGGGCTTGTCCCTGTCAGCCAATCACCAGGGGCCTCATTCAATTGAGATTTGGCCAATTGAATAGGGCTCTAAATAAGCACATAGCATATTTTTTTTAAAGAAGTTTTTAGTTAGTAAAATCCTTGCTTTTGTATAGAAGTTCACTAACTAAAAATGTATTTCCAAAAAATATGCTATGTGCTTATTTAGAGCCCTATTCAATTGGCCAAATCTCAATTGAATGAGGGCCCAGGTGTATAAGTCACAGTATGAGTAATACTCTGCGAGCAAGACCTACCGTACATACCACTGTATGTTCTATGCTCAGAGAAGCACTTCCTTTTAGGAAGCTTAAACAAGTTTTATTAGTATTTTTTCATGCAAAAGTGATTTTACTCTTAATTTTTATTTTTTCTACCACAACCATATTCATTTTTATTTATTGTTAGGCAGTAAGTTCACTGGTGATCCAGTTGTTACGATACAGTGCATTCATCACTGTGACCTGGGTTTGATTCCAGTCAGGGTACTAAGAGGTCACACCACTCTCAAGCCAAATAGGGTTGGGCATGATCGGTACTTGGATGGGAGACCACCTAGGAATACCAGGAGCTGTATGCTCCGGCCCACTGGAGAAGGAACTGGCAACCCACTCCAATATCTCTGCCATGAAAACCAAGTGGATCAGCATGACCATGGACATAAATAAGGTCACAGAGAGTCGGTCATGACTGAACACCGGAAAAACATTTTTCTACCAAAGCTATGTAATGGGTTAAAACCTGCCTTCTGTTAAATCATGCATAGTAAATACTGAAATATCAAGGTGTAAAGCTAAAAACTCCACGCATGAAAAGAAAATATTATTAATGCATTAAAAAAATCCTGAAATCTAGATTTGCAAGTTCAGATTTTCCCTAAACCGCCTGCTCCAACAAACAGACTCGCAGCTAAACTTAGATCCCGAACTTGGCTCCCGACCCGCGCCATTAATGGCTCTGTGCGCGCACTATTTTGTGGAGGTGATTTACTTTTTATTAACAAGTTTATTTCCACCTCACTGTGCCCCTGGGTCTCTCTATTTAGTCAAATGAAGGCTGTTATTATTCACTACGGCTTTTGCAACAAGTATTCAATTATCCTCGGAAGCAGACTCCGCCGTGCCGCAGGCGGCCTAGACATTTTATAAGTAAGATAATCCTTTACTGGACAGAATGGTATCCCCGTCCCAATCACTGACCCAATACACATCAAGGCTCTGAGTACCGAACATCTGACTCAGTGCTAAGGATCTCTGTTTAAAAATAGTATATATTGAAGAACTATACTTTAAAAAAAAAGAGATTTTTTTTATTTATTTTTATTTTTTATGCAATTATGCAAATCTGTATAATGAGAATGTGGCATCTACAACTGCCACTGTGATCAATAGAAGTATATGAAGGCTTGTTAGATTATAAGGACACACTATACTGAGAAAATGACATATTTAGTTTAAAAAGATTTAGTTTAAAAAAAATGCGTATAATAGTTATAAAGGCATTGCCTGTTATTGGCCTGCTTCTTAGCATCTGCCGAAGAAAGGGGGGGGGGGGGGGGGGAGATTAGGAAAACATGAGATGATGGATATAGGAGAGGGAGAGGAAGACATGGAGGATACAGGAGAGGAAGAGATAGGGATGCAGGAGAGGAAGAGATGGAGATACAGGAGCGGAAGAGATGGGGATGCAGGAGAGGAAGAGATGGGGATACAGGAGAGGAAGAGGAGAAGGGATACAGGAGAGGAAGAGATGGGGATACAGAAGAGGAAGACATGGGGATACAAAAGAGGAAGAGATGGTGATAAAGCCGAGGAAGGGATGGTGATAAAGCAGAGGAAGAGATGGGAGATACTGGAGAGGAAGAGATGGAGATACAAGAGAGGAAGACATGGGGATACAGGAGGGGAAGATATGGGGATGCAGGAGAGGAAGAGATGGGGATACAGAAGAGGAAGACATGGGGATACAAAAGAGGAAGAGATGGTGATAAAGCCGAGGAAGGGATGGTGATAAAGCAGAGGAAGAGATGGGAGATACTGGAGAGGAAGAGATGGAGATACAAGAGAGGAAGACATGGGGATACAGGAGGGGAAGATATGGGGATGCAGGAGAGGAAGAGATGGGGATACAGAAGAGGAAGACATGGGGATACAAAAGAGGAAGAGATGGTGATAAAGCCGAGGAAGGGATGGTGATAAAGCCGAGGAAGAGATGGGAGATACTGGAGAGGAAGAGATGGGGATGCAGGAGAGGAAGAGATGGAGATACAAGAGAGGAAGAGATGGAGATAGAGGAAGAGGAGAAGGGATACAGGAGAGGAAGAGATGGAGATACAGGAGAGGAAGAGATGGGGATACAGGAGAGGAAGAGATGGAGATACAAGAGAGGAAGACATGGGGATACAGGAGGGGAAGATATGGGGATATAAGAGAAGTAGAGATGGGGAGCTATGCTTTTGCAGGCAATATTGACTTATATTATTGTTGTGAAACAACTGTGTCCTCTATACACACAATGGCTGAGTTACAAAGCTGTTATATCGAAAGCTAACCAGTTATTCAAGCAAGGAAAAAACTGGAAGAAATTGGTATAAAGCAGGAGCGCGTCTATCTGTGAAAATGATTTGTTGACAATCAGTCTCCGCGTTTCACCAACACAGAAATTGTTTGAAAAGCAGCAGATTGTGGGGATTCCCAGATACTCATCACTGAACTCATTTATTTCTTACCTTATAAAGCCCACAAACACTGTCACACTGATATGAGGAATGCAGCCAACAGACCAAATAAAATACCTTTTGCCGGCTGATTAATTTCATTTTCCGAGATTGATCCGGCAGGGTTAGCTGTCTGCTGCCACCTACGGCCACAGACGGAAAAACAGAAGACTCTACTCTTGTAGTATTTGTGTATTTATTCTACAAATAAACATCAGAATAAAAAAAACTGCTCTACGTTTAAAGGGCATTATTTAAAGGGATATGGAGCATTCCCTGTGTTTAATATTATAATAAACTACATACGTGTGTTTTGCAGATCTAAAGGTCATTCTTAAAAGCTCTGTTTTTACTCACTGAAACCTTCTAAATAGTTCCTACAAAGCCCTGCCCCAGCAGGTCATGAACACAGTGTTAGTATTGGTACGAGGTGTACTAGCGAATCACAGACTGTTTCTCAGAATCAGGGGTGTGGAAACTCGGGGGGATGGGGGACAAATCCCCCCAGAATAAATAAATAGTAGACGCAAAAAAAGCAAAATTAAACTCAATCATGCATTACCAGATTTGCTATGGAGTAGTATGTCTTGCCCATGAAAGCTTTGATCCACAATTTATATGTATAATACATAAATATGTACATATATATATATATATATATATATATATATATATATATACAGTATATATACATTTTTAATTTTATTGGGAGGCAAAAGGCATTGAGAATTTAAAGAAAGAATATAAATACATTTTGAGGGTCTCCGAGTGCACCAGCGGTAGATCCGCCCCTGCTTCCTGTCCTGGGAGTAGAGTTAAATTATTCCCCCCAGATTTTTAGGGCTCCTACGCCCATGCTCAACAGCATGTTTGGAAATGCTGCTGAGAGACAATCTGTGATTGCCATTGTACTGGATATTTTACTGTACAAAAAATAATTCCGGAGATAATGCAATGTATAGCCAGTTTTTCATGTTCTTTAATAAGTTGATTTTGTAGAGACAACATTACTTTAATTATTTTAGGTAGATAGAATGGTTGGGCTGGATTATGTGCCATCAAATATATGGTATTTTGGCTTGTTTGGCCAAATTACTTTAATTTAACCAAAAGTACAGCTTGGCTGAATAATTTAAAACGTTATGAAAGACAAGCAATATGCAACAGAAAAAAATATGATAAATTAATTACGTTTAATTAAAGGATCACAGGGGGGAGTGTTGTAACTCTGAGGGCAAGGAACAGCAATAGGCCCGTATAAAGTCACATCTCCATATCCAAAGCACTGACATACGGTATTATTATTATAAATAATTGCTTAAAAGGACACTGTCACTACAACAGGAAGTTGATTTAATTTGAAAGAGCATTCTAAATTGGCTATACATTGTACTAGCGTTTTTTTTTACCGTAAATAGTTTCTAAAATATTTATAAATTATTTTGGGTCTCCTATGATAATGTGTGGCTCAGTATACTAATGTATGACTCCTGTATGCTAATATGTGGCTCATGTATGCTAATTTGTGGGTCCTGTATGCTAGTGTGTGACTAAGTATGATAATGTGTGGCTCAGTATACTAATGTGTGGCTCCTGTATGCTAAAATGTGGCTCATGTATGCTAATATGTGGCGCCTGTATGCTAATATGTGGCTCATGTATGCTAATTTGTGGGTCCTGTATGCTAGTGTGTGACTAAGTATGATAATATGTGGCTCAGTATACTAATGTATGGCTCCTGTATGCCAAAATGTGGCTCATGTATGCTAATGTGTGGCTCCTGTATGCTAATGTGTGGCTCACTAAGCTAATGTGTGGCTCCAGTATGCTAATATGTGGCTCCTGTATGCTAATGTGTGGCTCCTGTATGCTAATGTGTGGCTCCTGTATGCTAATGTGTGGCTCCAGTATGCTAATGTGTGGCTCAGTAGGCTAATGTGTGACTAAGTATGCAAATACATGGCTCCAGTATGCTAAGGTGCGGCCCACAATGCTTGATAATTGTGGGAAAGTGGTTTATCTGCCCAAAAGCATTGCAGATCTTTATTTTGACCACAACATAGACAGACAAGCAGACTGTAATCCAAATTAGCACATCAAAGCAGCTAATTAATATGCACAAGCTAATCATTTACATATAAATACAACAGAAAAAACATGGAAATTTACCATAATTGATTCAAAAACAATAACACAACATATAGCCAGTTATTTCCGGTCTTTAGAAATAAATAAAAACAACAACAACTTGACTTTGGGGTAACAGAGTCCCTTTAAATGGTGTCATACAGGAAATGTATAAGGTCAAAGTGCAAATTGCAGGATTTCCTGCTCTCATATATAAACAGGAAATGACATCACTTCCTAGTGACAATATGTAAACATTCAGTCACTCTAATCAGAACGACCAGACTAAAATATTAAAAAGAGATTTTATGAGAATATATATTGAACAATACAGGGTTAATTATTTTAATCCACACACATACATACATGAATACTTTTTATTGGATTTTTTTCTTTTTATATAAATGGACCCTGTGTAAAGATTGATCAAATATCCAATTCTTCTATTTTGGCTGACTACGATATTATTTTGGTTGTGGGCTGAATTCCAGTCAGAAATAACCTTGACTTCCTCTGGAGGTGGCAGACAAAAATCTATTAAAAACATAATTGGGAAAAATGCTAATAATAGCTGTTCTGGCTCATTCAACAAAAAAATGTTATATTGATGAATTCCAGAATTAAAACTTTATTAGTGATTACAAAACGTAGCCAGCCATTCAGGACAATGTCTGAGAGATTATTGTAAAGCTCTTGAGATATTGACACCATCTGTCCAGTAACGTTCCTGAGCTCGGTATTAGTACGTAGACTTCTTACCTCACCACAACATTTTTTAAGCCCCATGTAAAATTGTTCATTTGTTTGCCGTTGCAGTCAGACTGGAGGAGGGGATCTCACAGGGATTTTCTACAATGCCCATGGCCCCCAGTTTGGCCTCGATATTCCCCGAACAACTGTTTGTCCTGGCAGGTCTCCAGCCAGGTCTTAAAGCTGATGGAGTCACTGGAACCACATAAACTTTCATTCAAGGGTCAGATTTCAGACGTGAAAAGCCGAGGTTGCCCTCGACCATGATTATTTCTGCCCCCCCTTTTTCTGAATGTTGGCTTCACTCCTAGAAGGAAACCTAAGAATTCATATAATACCACCAAATGCCAAATAATCAGCAGTACTTTTCACGAAACAGGTGATCTGACTTCCCTTTCGGTCGTAAATTTGATGTATGGCATCTACGCCTTCCTTACGTCTACCATACATAACGTCTCACCCAAGAACGCCTGTTTATTCATAGCGGGTAGGTGTTATAATGGATCTGAAGGGTGTTTGGACTTCCACTTGTACTCAACGCTTATAATAGCTCTACCATTTAACTCGAAAAATACAACATCTGCTTGACTCTTAAAGGAAAACTGTAGTTCAAGAAAAACAGGACTTGTTTGTAAAGTGTATAACAAACTATTAACAGTAGTTTTGTACGCCATGAACAAAAATATTCTTCAAATCCAACTTATCTTTGTTTAATCCCTTCCAGAAAGATTGAGCTTTTTGTAGTTATCAGTGGAGTGAGTGATGGGGTCAAGGGAAGAGGACAAGGCAGGAAGGATTTATTAGATAATTGGATCTCACCGACTTAAATTAGCTTTATGACTTTTCCCTTTCTAAGCACACCTCAGTTCATCTTTGCCTGGAGGGGGTTTTCAGCGCTCTCCCGTCTTTGGCTTCACAGAGCTCTTCGCATTGCTTTTTGACCTCCTTTTTGCTTATATGTCCATGAGGGCATTTACTTTGCTATAGAGCCATGGTTTTAGCATGTTCATACCACATCCAAATCAAGATTTGAAAGGTCTTTGGCCTTTTTTATTATCATGAGACTATCAATAAGCCCTCAGGCTTTCCATTAGTCCCGAAAAAGAAAACGTTAGGCACTACCTTCATAATTTTTTGGCCAATCAGTGTCTTTTCTCATGCCCGAGTACCCATACGGCCCTCACATCAGGCCAGATGTCCATAGCACCAGCCACAATTCAGCTACCCTTTGCCATAGGAGAGGGTTCAGATCACAAATATATATATATATATATATATATATATATAAATATATATATATATATATATATTCATTATATAGTGTGGACCATATAAGAAAACACTTTCAGTTCATCTTTTTAACTATTATATTCTATTTTGCATTAATTGTGGTAGACATTTGCTTTTGTTCCTAACAGGCTAAGACATTTGGGAGAAACAGGGGGATTATTGGATTATGAACAGATCTCATTTCAGTTCTATTGAAACACCTCCACTATGAAGTGCTAAAAAAACACCTAAATGGAAAAGCAAGTTATATTAGTATATCCCAGGGATGGGCAAGCTCAATCCCGGAGAGCCCCACACAGGCCTGGATTTGAGGATGTCCCTACTTCTTCAGTCATCCGGATTGACTCACCTGTGTGCAGCAGGGATATCCTCAAATCCAGGCCTGTGTGGGGCTCTCCACGACTGAACTTGCCTACCACTGGTATATCCCATCCCTTAGTGCTGGAGTAGGCAAGTTTGGTCCTGGAGAACCACACACAGGCCAGGACTTGAAGATATCGCTGCTGAGTAAAGGCAGGGCTATCACTGCTTCAATCATCCGGATTGACTCACCTGTGCACAGAAAGGAAATCCTCAAACCCAGGCCTGTGTGTGGCCCTCCAGGACCGTACTTGCCTACCCTTGCCCTAGATTTTCTCAAAAAATGCACTGATGCTCGTGACTAACATAGCTGCTAAAGCTGTTAGATACTTCACAAAAATATGCAGTTTCTCCCAAATTACAGTGATCATTATACTAAGGCAGAGTGTCTCTGTCCCTTTAAGAAGTAGTACGTAGAAGTGTTATGAGCTGTAACTATAGACGTCTCATACCCTCTCTGCTGAGTAATATAATACTATAATTCTATTTGTAGACTCACAGATGGCCCCAACAGCATAACACTCAATATAAATTCCACTAATTAAACAAATGCATTTATAATATCCCTCCAATTACAGAATAAGCCGTTAGAGTCTAAGCTTACTTACAAAATAAACTTTCTGAGATACAAATGTCAAGTCTGTGAAATATCTCCCTTTGCGCTTTATTTTATGCAGTTCTTCATTGTGGATGTTATTGGAACCTTAATTCACCAAATAATTTACAGTTTTACATTAAAATATGACAAATATATTTTATATTTAATATGTATTTGAACATTATTTATTTTAGTACAGACTTAAACGAATTAAATTGAGTCTGATTAAATGATCCACTGGGAAAATATATATTTTTAATTGACGTTGCAATGAGAAAACTATATGCACTATAATGTAGAGCCATCAATATCAAGTGGAGAAGCTGTAAAAATGCTTTTTATTTTAAGCTCTTTTCAGGGTTTTATAATTTATAATTTTATATTATTTATCAGTTTTAAGCTTAGTAGTTAAAAGCTTTCAGGCATAAATAATATAAAAATGTAGCATAGAGTTGCATAGGATACTTTTCAATATATATAATGAATTTGAAAATTAAAATATTCCAATTAAATCTCACTGATGAATTAAATTACAAGTTCTCTCTAAATGCTTATAATAATAATAATTGTTATTATTATAATTGAAATAGTAATAATAAACAATAAATAAATATGAATAATTGTATATATATATATATATATATATATATATATATATGTATATATAAAATAAAAAATAAATAATAATTAGATATGTATATGTGTATCTTTTCTTACAGAAACACCTCATTATCTTCACTCTTTATAATATTTCATAAATTACAAGTTCCCTCTAAATGCTTGTGATAATAATAACAATAATAAAAATAATAATAAATCATTTTAAATAAGAAAAATAATATTAATTAATAGTAATTTTATTAATAATAATAAAAATAATATTGATAATAATACAATTTTATAGTGCACCTCACATTAAATTACATGTTCCCTCTAAATGCTTGTAATTATCATAATAATAATAAAATAAAAAAATAATATTGAATAATAAAAATAATATTAATAGTAATAATAATAATACATGTATATAGTGCACCTCACAATAAATTACATGTTCCCTCTAAATGGTTATAACAATAATAATAATAATAAATATAAAAAATAATAAAACTTATTAATAAATAATATTTAATATAAAAATTTACAAAATATAATATTAATAATAATAATACGTTTATATAGTGTCTTTACCGCAAAAGCACCTCACTATTCACATTTTAGCCTTTTCTTTTGGGGAACAATTTATTCATTATAATAATAAAATAAAAAAATAAATTAAATAAGAAAAATAATATTAATATTAATAGTAATAATAATAATACATTTATATAGTGCACCTTACATTAAATTGCATGTTCCCTATAAATGCTTATCATAATAATAATAATAATAATATATTATTAAAAAATTATATTTATTAATAAATAATAATAATAATAATATCCTTTATTTGTAAAGCGCCAACATATTCTGTAGCGCTATACAGGGGAAAAAGCAATAACAATATTAACACATTGTAAAAGAATGGAGGACCCTGACTTTGAGCTTAGAATCTAGCGTACAATATAGCGTATAATAATAATACATTTATATAGTGTTTTTCTCACAGAAGCTCCTCACTTCACATTTATCCTTTTTCTTTTGGGAAACAATTAAAAAAATTCAATGAAATCTCACTCAAGCATTAAATTACATATTCCCTCTAAATGCTTAGAATAATATTCATAATAATAATAAATAATATTAATACATAAAAAAAGAAAAAGTAAAGGCGCGTTTCGATGACGCAGCGCAGTATTGATACAATTCATGTTACTTTAAATCACATAATTGATACTGTGGGCTGAATGTGTTTGTACTGATTAGTCAGGATATATATTACTGTTTGGCAGCAGTTTGCATGGATATAAGGACCTGGTAGTGGAGAAACTCAGTTTGCAGCTGGGATTTAGCCCAGAGACGTTCAGGGCAGCAGGTGCGTTAGTGAAGGCTGCAATTCTGGGAGCTCAGCCAGGGCTAAGGGTGGGCGCGCTCTGTGTGCGGGGGCTGCAAGGTGGCAACGAGATCAAGTGTGGAGAAGGCCCTGACATTGCACAGGAGGGTCGTGCTGGGCATGAGAAGTGGAGATGTCAGGAATGAGTTGTGTGGGGTGTGATAAGACTGGATACTGAGACAACAGAAGAAGCATCTGCTGAGTTAAAGGATCACTGTATGAAGGAGTGACAACTTCATCTGAATTATATTTTCTGAGAGGAGTCAAGACTATGGGAATGGGTCTTGGGCAGGGGAGCTGCTATGGGAAGGGGTCTTAGGGAAAGGAGCTGCAATGGAAAGGGTCTTGGGGAGGGGAGCTGTTATGGGAAGAGGTATTGGGAGAGGAGGAGAGCTGCTATGTAAAGGGTCTTGGGGAGGGTAGCTGTTATGGTAAGAGGTCTTGGGGAGAGGAGCTGCTATGGAAAGGGGTCTTGGTGAGGGGAGCTGTTATGGTAAGAGGTCTTTGGGAGGGAAACTAGTATGGGAAGGGGTCTTGGGAAGAGGTCTTTGGGAAAAGAGCTGCTATGGGGAGGGGAGTCTTAGGGAGGGGAATTACTATGGGAAGGGGATTTGAGGTGGGTGGGGCGCTGCTGTGGGAAGTGGTCTTGTGGAGAGGAGTGGAGCTGCTATGGAAAGGGTCTTAGGGAGGCGAGCTGTTATGGGAAGAGGTCTTTGGGAGGGAAACTACTATGGGAAGGGGTCTTGGGAAGAGGTCTTTGGGAAAGGAGCTGCTATGGGAAGTGGTCTTGGGAAGGAGGAGAGCTTGCTATGGGAAGGGGTCTTGGGGAGGAGGAGAGCTTGCTATGGGAAGGGTTCTTGGGGAGGAGAGCTGCTATGGGAAGGGGTCTTGGGAAGGAGGAGAGCTTGCTATGGGAGGGGGTCTTGGGGAGGGGAGCTGCTATGGGAAGGGGTCTTAGGGAGGGGAATTACTATGGGAAGGGTTTTGAGGCAGGTGGGGAGCTGCTATGAAAAGGATCTTGGGAGGGGAGCTGTTATTGGAAGAGGTCTTCGGGAGGGAAACTACTATGGGAAGGGTTTTTTTGTCAAAGGAGCTGCTATCGGAAGAGGTCTTGGGAAAGAGGAGAGCTTGCTATGGGAAGGGGTCTTGGGGAGGAGAGTTGCTATGGAAAGGGTCTTGGGGAGGGAAGCTGTTATTGGAAGCGGTCTTTGGGAGGTGAAAGTACTATGGGAAGTTTTTTTTTGGAAAGGAGTTGCTATGGGAAGAGGTTTTGGGAAGCAGGAGAGCTTGCTATGGGAAGGGGTATTGGGGAGGGTGGGGAGCTGACGTTGGAAGTGGTCTTGGGGAGAGGAGTGGAGCTGCTATGGAAAGGGTCTTGGGTAGGGGAGAGGCTAAGCAAAGGGGTCTTAGGGAGGGGAATTACTATGGGAAGGGTTTTGAGGCAGGGGGGGAGGTGCTATGGAAAGATTCTTGGGGAGGGGAGCTGTTATTGGAAGAGGTCTTCGGGAGGGAAACTACTATGGGAAGGTTTTTTTGGCAAAGGAGCTGCTATGGGAAGAGATCTTGGGAAGGAGGAGAGCTTGCTATGGGAAGGGGTCTTGGGGAGGGAAGTTGCTATGGAAAGGGTCTTGAGGAGGGTAGCTGTTATGGGAAGAGGTCTTGGGGAGGGAAATTACTATGGGAAGGTTTTTTTGGAAAGGAAGCTGCTTTGGGAAGAGGTATTGGGGAGAGGAGCTGCTTTGGGAAGAGGTATTGGGGAGGGGAGCTGCTATGGGAAGGGGTCTTGGGAAGGAGGAGAGCTTGCTATGGGAAGGGGTCTTGGGGAGGGGAGCTGCTATGGGAAGAGGTATTGGGGAGAGGAGGAGAGCTACTAGGTAAAGGGTCTTGGGGAGGGTAGCTGTTATGGTAAGAGGTCTTGGGGAGGGTAGCTGTTATGGTAAGAGGTCTTGGGGAGAGGAGCTGCTATGGAAAGGGTCTTAGGGAGGCGAGCTGTTATGGGAAGAGGTCTTTGGGAGGGAAACTACTATGGGAAGGGGTCTTGGGAAGAGGTCTTTGGGAAAGGAGCTGCTATGGGAAGGGGTCTTGGGGAGGAGGAGAGCTTGCTATGGGAAGGGTTCTTGGGGAGGTGAGCTGCTATGGGAAGGGGTCTTGGGAAGGAGGAGAGCTTGCTATGGGAAGGGGTCTTGGGGAGGGGAGCTGCTATGGGAAGGGGTCTTAGGGAGGGGAATTACTATGGGAAGGGTTTTGAGGCAGGTGGGGAGCTGCTATGAAAAGGATCTTGGGAGGGGAGCTGTTATTGGAAGAGGTCTTCGGGAGGGAAACTACTATGGGAAGGGTTTTTTGTCAAAGGAGCTGCTATCAGAAGAGGTCTTGGGAAGGAGGAGAGCTTGATATGGGAAGGGGTCTTGGGGAGGAGAGTTGCTATGGAAAGGGTCTTGGGGAGGGAAGCTGTTATTGGAAGCGGTCTTTGGGAGGTGAAAGTACTATGGGAAGTTTTTTTTTGGAAAGGAGTTGCTATGGGAAGAGGTTTTGGGAAGCAGGAGAGCTTGCTATGGGAAGGGGTATTGGGGAGGGTGGGGAGCTGATGTGGGAAGTGGTCTTGGGGAGAGGAGTGGAGCTGCTATGGAAAGGATCTTGGGTAGGGGAGAGGCTATGCAAAGGGGTCTTAGGGAGGGGAATTACTATGGGAAGGGTTTTGAGGCATGGGGGGAGGTGCTATGGAAAGATTCTTGGGGAGGGGAGCTGTTATTGGAAGAGGTCTTCGGGAGGGAAACTACTATGGGAAGGGTTTTTTGGCAAAGGAGCTGCTATGGGAAGAGATCTTGGGAAGGAGGAGAGCTTGCTATGGGAAGGGGTCTTGGGGAGGGAAGTTGCTATGGAAAGGGTCTTGAGGAGGGTAGCTGTTATGGGAAGAGGTCTTGGGGAGGGAAATTACTATGGAAAGGGTTTTTTTTGGAAAGGAAGCTGCTTTGGGAAGAGGTATTGGGGAGAGGAGCTGCTTTGGGAAGAGGTATTGGGGAGGGGAGCTGCTATGGGAAGGGGTCTTGGGAAGGAGGAGAGCTTGCTATGGGAAGGGGTCTTGGGGAGGGGAGCTGCTATGGGAAGGGTTCTTAGGGAGGGGATTTACTATGGGAAGGGTTTTGAGGCAGGTGGGGAGCTGCTATGGAAAGGATCTTGGGGAGGGAAGCTGCTATGTGAAGGGGACTTGGGAAGGAGGAGAGCTTGCTATGGGAAGGGGTCTTGGGGAGGGGAGCTCCTATGGGAAGAGGTTTTAGGGAGGGGAATTACAATGGGAAGGGTTTTGAGGCAGGTGGGGAGCTGCTATGGAAAGATTCTTGGGGAGGGGAGCTGTTATTGGAAGAGGTCTTCGGGAGGGAAACTACTATGGGAAGGGTTTTTTGGCAAAGGAGCTGCTATGGGAAGAGGTCTTGGGAAGGAGGAGAGCTTGCTATGGGAAGGGGTCTTGGGGAGGGAAGTTGCTATGGAAAGGGTCTTGGGGAGGGTAGCTGTTATGGGAAGAGGTCTTGGGGAGGGAAACTACTATGGGAAGGTTTTTTTGGGAAGGAAGCTGCTATGGAAAGGGGTCTTGGGGAGAGGAGCTGCTATGGGAAGGGGTCTTTTGTGGGTAATACATTGTATTTGTACTTATTTGCGACAGCATTGTCCTTTTCTAAAACTGGTGTGCGTCAAATTCTTTTGGGAGTGGTGTCAGGGCCATAGACCCTACATTCACTTACTCCACCACTGCCTATGAGTAACGCTATCTAGACAGCTGCTGAGTTTAAACACATCAGAGATACATTAATCATTAATATGACCCGTCATATCCATTCTGTAAACTGTAAATGCAAAGCAATAACCTGCTAATTAATTAAACTGTGCCAGAAGCGTGCAAACTCACAGAGCCTTAATCTCCCTCATTACCCAGTTCAATATATAGTATCAATTAATCTTTAGATTAGCTGCCCAGTGACAGCTCCTTGTATTGCGCGCAACATTGTATATCGCTTGGATTAATGTGACAAAATAGCCACTGCGCTGTAATAATTAGGACGTTTAATTAACAAAAGAAACAAAATAATTCTGCAGGTTCCCAGTACAGCCATAACACTACAGGGGACCAACAATGCAGTTCTTTCATTAAATGTTTTTTTGTGCTTTGTGCAAATTGATAATGTCATTAGGACAATGATAATAATTAGTTAGGTACAAGGATCAATGGAGGATGCAACTTCCAACATCTACAACCGTCACGTGTTAATCATACCGGGCGCCTGAATGTATACTATGTATAACTAGCGACTTGCCCGTCAAAAAATGACGCCAATAAGATTGTAAGGTAATGGTGTTTGGTTGAGTCATTAATTTTGTTGGTGTTCCGAGATACTTCGGTGCTCATTGCGAGCCTTGCACTGAGTGCCTTTGCGCTCATTGCATGGTTTGCAATGAGCGCCTTCGACGCTCATTGCGAGGCTGTTGGTTGTTTGTGTGCTATGAGCAGTGTTGGCGGTTGTTTTGTATGCTAATGAAATAATTAATAAATGAATAAATGATTATACTTGACCTATTTTGAAGCATTGTGCTGAAGAGCTGACAATCTGTTTTGATGTTCCTGCAGCATACAATGTAGGTTTGCACTGTTGTGGAGCTGAGGTGTAAGTGTCAGCAATGTGTGCAGTGTGTAGTGTGAATAGGCTGCGTGCGCGAGGAAAATCCGTTAGAGGAGCTGTGTACTTCCGCATTGCGTAAGTTAGTGTTGTAAAATGGCGGCTAATGTGTATGTGGTACGCGGCTGTGGATGATTTAGCGTCCTTGGTAATAGTGTATCTTGGACCTCGTAGGGCTTTTTCGGAAAATCTGTATGTGCTTTGTGGTGTTTTGCGGCTTTAGGGTCCTGTAGCCTCGTTTTCGTTTTTTTCGGCAGCCATTTTTTCTCTCGCTTAGGGGATTTTCGGGTGTCTAAACTCTTGAATTTGGACTTAAATTGAGGTGTAACTTCACTTGCAGAGGTCCAGGGTGCCCCTCCCCCTTGCTGCGGGTAAGCTTTTTATGTGTTTATTGTGTGTATTAATAGTGTTTTTAATGTTTCCATGTGCGCGGGGTTCGGGCGTTAAGGTCGTAAAGTCACGCGGCTCGTATTTGTGGATGCTAAGTCCGTAAATTTTGCGGTCGACATGGGAGCAAACACCTCCGCAAATGCTACCCCTCGCTTTGCGAGGATCCGCATTTGCAGGCCTAAAGTCTGCAGTTGCTGGCAAAGAGCGCCTTCGGCGCTCCTTGCCAGCAACTGCTGCCCTCGCTTTGCGAGGGCCGCAGTGGCTGCAGGCTTGCTACACGAGCCTGCAGCGTTAGCAACGACCCGCTTGCTCACAACTATATATGTGATATTAAGCTTAATCACCTTAGGTACTCCTTGGGTGTGAGTTACAGTAGCACTAAACTCAAGGAACTGCGTATACAAAGAAAAACTTGTCGTATATAGAACAGGCATAAATAATCTGTTCCATTTGAAGGCCATCAGTATATCAACTGTAGCATAGGGGTATTATGGGGATAAGGTAAAGGAAAGACGGGGTAATTGTGGTTTGGGGTAGAAAGATTCATGTGCCATTTAAGGGTAAGTAACATTAGCTGGGTGCTGTGATTGATGCTTTCCAGCTCAATAGACCAAGATTGGAATCACATAAAAGACTTCAAGGGCCATAAGTGGTATGAGAGTTTCTTGATGACTACTAATTGTTTGAAGCAAATATATTGCCAGAATCCCCTTTATATCTCTGCTCTTGTCTCAAATACTCCCCCAACCGCCCCCCTCGATCTGCTAAAGACTTTCTTATGTTATCACTCCCTATCTCTCCCATCTTCAGGACTTTTCTCATTTATTTTAACAATAATTTGCTATTTCTCGATGATTCCCCAGGATGTGGATCGGTCCACCCCCAGAATAAAGTAATGTGGCCGGAGTGGACCCATCCAGGAGGATGTGCCAAAGAATGAAACACATTAATAGCAAGAAGCAGGGTAATCTGGGCTGCTAGCCATGTACCCACACACTTTACTGTCATCACCAGTTATCATCCTGAAGTTCTGGTTTGCCAATTAAATGCTTATATACATTTCCTGGATTATGAAGCATCTGAGAAGAATCAGTAGTGTATGAAACATTTTTTTGCATGGTAAAAAATCCCAAAATAAACATTATTAAACATAAAGTTTGCTAAATCTGGTGAGTTTGCAAGCAGTTTATTTTTAGAGTTAGAAATCCCTGCTAAAATTAGAATATAATTTATAATTTGTTTTGGCCAATCACAGGCAGCTAATACGTTGTTTCAATCTGTAATGGCAGTTTGGGCAGCAAGGCATCATGGGATGTGTAGTCCCCCGAACAAATACATTGCTTTTTGGATCTCTGCATTGCTCTACTGTTGGCTTGAAGGCCAGTATAGGGATAAAAACAGTACCCAAATGCAGCATTGCTATTGGTAGGTACAATGTGCCTATGTAGGCAGCTCTGGGGGTGTGGAAAATAAGTTTTATTTTTAAATTTAAAAAAATTGTATGTATATAGAATTACTCAATGTAATGTGTGTGTATGATATAAGCAGCTTGTGTTAGATTAGAAAATGGTTAAAACAGGTAAAAGTAGGTGGGTGGCTCCACTCCAGTCACAATACTTCATTCAGTGAAGTTTAAATAACACTTTCTTATTATCAAACCCTACTTAGCTATTCTTTAGAAAGCTATTTCTTTAATTACATTTAAAAAATATATATTTTTTAATACAAACTGATAGAAAACAAGCCTTTTTTTGTAGTATTTCATGGAACGCACACGTTTACAGGAACCCTTGCATGCTTGGGCATTGGGTTTTCCTGTCCATAGGACAAGCCGTTGTTATATGCCATTACAATCCATGTTTCTGTGCTTGTGTTACACCCAGTAATATTCACAGGCATTCATATTTGATCTCAGGTTCTTGGCACAGGGCGTATTTATCTACGTGATTTGGAATCACTATATTCCATGTAAGTAATGCTTTTATAAACCTGCACAACAAGATCAGTTTTTCTTAGCCGTAATTTGCAGCCATCATCATGGTGCCCACACGGAGCCGTGGCGGGGACAGAAAAAGCAATTCCATTGAAGTGAGCACAAATACTACCCACCGTTTTTTTCTGAATAAAAGAAGTCAAACATAATAACTTTGGCAGATTAAAAAATATCATTTTATTTCAATGGAGTATTATTCTGAATATATAAAAAAAAATATGTTGCGTATAAAGCCTATTCTGTAGAGCACATCTGGTTTAATGACAATTTTAAGTAATATTTTATTGGTTTTCATTTACAGATAATAGGATGCTACTGCTGAGATCCCCGAAAATTTATAGAAATAGAGATTTTTGGTGGAAAACCAAAATCATATGGTTTATTTAATCTGTACGTTCTCTCTACTTAGATTAAAATCTCATGTTAGCATTATGTTAAAATATTTTATATGTCCGGTACACAATGGACTGATATATAATTTTAAGTGGAATGAATGTACAGACTAAATAAATAAATTATTAGATTTAGTATTTATCATAATCCGTTCTATATGATAGAAAAAGTGTGAATCTAATTGGACAGAACAAAGGGTGGCGTGTAGCTTTAAATGCCTATTGATACTTGAGCAATAATATTCTTCAACGCATGTATTTTCTTAATCAAATAGAGCAATGCATATGTATTAGAAATAATGGCATTTATGATAAAAAATAATAAGTAATAATAAATATTAATGTTAATACTGTAGATATTATTAACAATATCAATCATTTTGTAATAATATAACAATGCAAAAATAATAACAGTAATATAGTAATAATATTGTATATAATATATTATATTATAATTAATTGTACACACATATATATATATATATATTGTAACAGAGTTGGAACACGAATCCAATATCTCCGCTGGTATACAGTAAAATATCCAAGAAGCACTACAGTCTCACCATCCCCAACCTCCCATATTGGACGACACTCAATTGGGAGTCAAAGACTACCGACTTTATTTTGTTATGTGCAGAAATATATATACACATCTCTTCCCACAGGCAATACACATCCCCCATAGTTGGCCACACAATACACATAGAGGGACAATAGGTGTGGTTACACCTCCCTGAGGCTACCTGGCTACTTTGATACAATCAGACATTGATTAGATCATCCTTCCCTTTGTTCCATCTTCACAATGTGAACACTTCACACAATGGACCTCTCTTGCTTATGAGGAGCCCTTGTAATAGGATTATCTATTATGCCAAGGTCTGCAATAGTCTGAGCTAATATTCTGCAGAGCATAAACCAACATACATACAGTATAACAGTAGGATCATATTTTAACCATAATAATTAAAAAACCATAAAACAGGGTAAAACAGTGATGGGTTCCGTTACATATATATATAAATATATATATATATATATATATATATATATATATATATATATATATATATATATAAGGGGTAACTACCACCTGGCTTATGCACAAATCTGAATGGCCCAGCACAGCATAAAATAAGAAAAATACTGATTTACATTTCAGTTGCTGATTTTTTTGTAGCAAGCAGAACTACATAGGATTAATTAGAAGGTTAATTAATCCACATAGTCTGCAGCTTCTTTGTCTTGAAGGTTTCTCACACTGACGTTAATGGAGCACAGAGCTCCCAAATGTCTATCATTGATTTAACATGGTATGAGTTAAATATTATAAAGCTTTATTACTCATGACAAACAAGGGGAAAAGCATTACATTTAATCCTTTCCCAGACATTCCCATATGTGAGAAGCTACCTTTTGCACATTGCTAAAATTTTTTAACCTTTGTAGCACTGTTTTCTGCAAAAAAAATGTATATTATGCTTCCTATATGCTGTCTTAGGGTTCCCTGGTGGTCCAGTGGTTAGGATTCGTTGCTGTCACCTCTGCAACCTGGTTCGATTCCAGTCAGGGACCAAGAGGTCACACCACACTGAAAGCATGCAGGGTTGGGCTTGGTCAGTACTTGGATGGGAGACCACCTAGGAACCCAGGCCCACTGGAGAAGGACCTGGCAGCCCACTCCAGTATCTTTGCCATGAAATCCAAGTGGAGCAGAATGATCATGGACATAAAGATGTGCCTAGTGTGTTATGAGGTCACGGAGAGTCGGACACAACTGAACAAGAAAACACATAACACATATGCTATTTTAACAGAACAAAGCAGTCCCATGATAATATAAGCTTTTTTAAATCATTACATTTAATCTGGAATTTGACACCTATTTGGTTACCCATATAGTTCAGAAGCAGGCAGCTTGCATCAATAAATGCAATCCCTCTCCTGCAAAAATGTAAATGCCCCTCTCAGACCATACAAACTTGATCCTATGTCACCCTGTAAACTCTGGCTGTTTCTTTTTAAGTTAAACATCCGTGAGATGTTCACCATTGATTGTGCTGCATTATTATGGCAAGTTTTCCCTAAATATTAATTTGCTATTATGATGTACAGAAAAATGGCTGCTACAATGTATAGTACGCTTTTAATGCTCTTTAAAATGAAATCAACTTCCTGTTGGGTTGACAGAGTCCCTTTAACTTAGGGCTCTCCAGCGCTTCATCTACAAGATCCAATTAATAGCAAAAATGTCCTTGTTTAACCCTTTCAGTGCATTAAAAAGGTAAAAAGAGTATGTTAATCTTATTCAAGTTATCTAGTGCAGGGGTGGGCAAGTTCGGCCCTGAAAGGCATCACACACAGGCCTGGATTTGAAGAAGTGATAGTCTAGTCTGTACGCAGCAGGGATATCCTCAAATCCTGGCCTGTGTGTGTGGCCCTCCAGGAGTGATCTAGTCGCACCTACCTCCTATTACTGTCAGATGCTACAGTTATTATTGTAGGATTGTTGTTGTAGCACCTGCACCGGTCAGTGCTCAGGTCTATGAGCTTGCTTTGATAATTAGCAGCAGGGGGTGTGTAAGTCAGGATTGTGCTGCACATCTATGAATAATACACAGGATACATCCAGCAAGAATATCTATATAGTAATACTTCCCTTATAGTATCATCAGCGGGTATAGAATAGGGCCAGAAAGAGAAATGGACAGCGACTGAGATACTATTGGTTTGTTGCATTGGAGTGCGTTTCCCATAATGCCGTGTGCCAATTGTTTACCAAAAATACAAACTAGTAAAGTGGGAAAAAAATCCCATTCTGTATCGCAGCTTCTGACACAAAGGGTTAAATGTTTAAGCTGTGAGCTGTGGAAGAGAAACACAATATAGGGCTCTTTAAGAAGAAACAAGGGTTCCCTGGTGGTCCAGTGGTTAGGATTTGGTGCTTTCACTGCTGTGACCTGGGTTCAATTCCTGCCAGGGAACCAAGAGGTCACACCACCCTGAAGCCGAGCAGGGTTGGGCCTGGTCAGTACTTGGATGGGAGACCACCTAGGAATACCACAAGCTGTATGCTGTGGCCCTCTGGAGAAGGAACTGGCAACCCACTCCAGTATCTCTGCCATGAAAACCAAGTGGATCAGCATGACCATGGACATAAAGATGTGTCTGGTGTGTTATGGTCCATGAGGTCATGGAGAGTCGGAAACGACTAAACAACACAAAAAAAGAAGAAACAAACTTGATTTTAGCATGAAAATATCCCTTTAAAGGGACATGGAAGGTTCCTGGGTGTTACTATTTACTGTTATGCAATTTATTTATTAATTTATTAATAAGTGCTTATAGGATTTTTTTTTAATGACTAATAACAAATAGTCCCTGTATGGGTCTGCCGTCTATAGCTCACGACTTGTGATGTGTCTCTCATAAATATTCTGCATCATGCTGCTAAGACATGGTCCCTGATAGGCTAGGACACTATACTGCACATACAACTCTACAGAGTCTGTGTCTGCATATGCTGCAGTGGGCAGACCCACACAGGGACTATTTGTTTGATTGTCAGGAGTAAAAACAGAGCGTATAAGCACTTCTTAATAAAATAAAGTATATAAAAGTAAATAGATACATAGGAGTATTATATACCTAGTAACATCCAGGATGCTCCCCTATCCCTTTAAGGTGTGATGCACATATTAATCCCCTTTATTCTGCCCCTTTTATTGCTATGCTGTTGTTGCTCCTAATCTTGACCTGAGCCGCGTGTTCCTCACATGATGACTCCGATAACTTCATGGAAATAATGGACTGACGTAAAAAACACAGGAAATAATTCTTAGGACTTTAAACCCCTTATTTAAAGGCACAGTCCCCACAATATTCATATCCTAATATAAGCCAGTATAAGAGACAAGATATTCTTCAAGGAAAGGTGGCGATCTAAATCCTTATATTAAAGAATTGCTATAGTCTTGAAAAAAGTTTGCATGTTTTGTGAATAGCTATTTGTAAGTAATGAGCATAAAAGCATTTTTAAAGAAATGCACACCCTGCATGTGTTTGCATACACTGCAGTGGGCAGACCGATACAGGGACTATTTGTTTCATTTTCAGCAGTAAAAACAGAGCTTATAAGGTGTATATAAAGTATATAAACGTAAATAGATAATAAGTATATTACTGTATATACCTAGTAACATCCAGGAACCTTCCATGTCCCTTTAATTCCTCCAGTTCCACATAAGAGAGATTTGGATTTCATATAACCTCTATTCCGGGTGGTAAGCTTCCTTTAATGTTTGCCCAGCTCACAAGACTCACACTGAGCCCAGGTGAATGCAGATCTCTCATCGCTCCGCCGCAGAGATCTTGTTATAATGTGAGCGGAGAAAGGCCGCACGCAGGGAGCAGCGGTGCAGCGCGGCGCAGAGAGGTAACACGGCCTTTATTAGGGACCCCCTGCTGCGCACCCGGAACAGACATGTGTTACTTTCTAGGGTCTATGTGCAGAGCTCGGAAATGTGCTGATGGGAAAGTCATCTTACAGAGGCTCGTTAAAAAGTTGGATGTAGTAAAGTATCTATCTATCTGTCTGTCTGTCTATCTATCTATCTATCTATCTATCTATCTATCTATCTATCCATCCATCTATCTATCTATCTATCTATCTATCTATCTATCTATCTATCTATCTATCTATCTGTCTGTCTATCTATCTATCTATCTATCTATCTATCTATCGATTTATCTATCTATCTATCTATCTCTCTATCTATCTATCTATCTATCTATCTATCTATCTATCTATCTATCTATCTATCTGTCTGTCTATCTATCTATCTATCTATTTATCTATCTATCTATCTATCTATCTATCTATCTATCTATCTATCTATCTATCTATCTATCTATCTATCGATTTATCTATCTATCTATCTCTCTATCTATCTATCTATCTATCTATCTATCTATCTGTCTGTCTATCTATCTATCTATCTATCTATTTATCTATCTATCTATCTATCTATCTATCTATCTATCTATCTATTTATCTATCTATCTATTAGTCTCATTGCATCTATCTATCTATCTATCTATCTATCTATCTATCGATCTATCTATTAGTGAGTTTGTATATGTCTATCTATCTATTTATCTATCTATCTATCTATTAGTCTCATTGCATCTATCTATCTATCTATCTATCTATCTATCTATCTGTTAGTGAGTTTATCTATCTATCTATCTATCTATTTATCTATCTATCTATCTATTAGTCTCATTGCATCTATCTATCTATCTATCTATCTATCTATCTATCTGTTAGTGAGTTTATCTATCTATCTATCTATTTATCTATCTATCTATCTATCTATCTATCTATCTATTAGTCTCATTGCATCTATCTATCTATCTATCTATCTATCTATCTATCTATCTATCTGTTAGTGAGTTTATCTATCTATCTATCTATCTATCTTATTTAGTCACACAAATTACTTCCTCTTGATTGTTTAGCATCACCTGGTAACAAATACCCTAACAGTTTTTCACGGCAAGCAAGGCTTAGAAGTATAGCAGCCAATTACTTCAAGTGAGCCTATGAGAAGGAGAAAAGGTGAAGGTGTTGAAATCTTATCTCAATCCACCATTCAGCAAATACCCTCTCCATTCTTCCTCCACTCTTCCTCCACTCTTTCTTCCTCCGCTCTTTCTCCACTCTTCCTCCACTCTTCCTTCACTCTTTCTTCACTCTTCCTCTACTCTTTCTCCACTCTTCCTTCACTCTTTCTTCACTCTTCCTCTACTCTTTCTTCACTCTTCCTCCACTCTTCCTTCACTCTTTCTTCACTCTTCCTCCACTCTTTCTCCACTCTTCCTCTACTCTTTCTCCACTCTTCCTTCACTCTTTCTTCACTCCTCCTCTACTCTTTCTCCACTCTTCCTTCACTCTTTCTTCACTCTTCCTCTACTCTTTCTTCACTCTTCCTCCACTATTCCTTCACTCTTTCTTCAATCTTCCTCTACTCTTTCTTCACTCTTCCTCTACTCTTTCTCCACTCTTCCTTCACTCTTTCTTCACTCTTCCTCCACTCTTTCTCCACTCTTCCTCCACTCTTCCTCCACTCTTTCTTCCTCCGCTCTTTCTCCACTCTTCCTCCACTCTTCCTTCACTCTTCCTCCACTCTTCCTTCACTCCTCCTCTACTCTTTCTCCACTCTTCCTTCACTCTTTCTTCACTCTTCCTCTACTCTTTCTTCACTCTTCCTCCACTCTTCCTCCACTCTTCCTTCACTCTTTCTTCACTCTTCCTCCACTCTTCCTTCACTCTTTCTTCACTCTTTCTTCATTCTTCCTCCACTCTTCCTTCACTCTTTCTTCACTCTTCCTCCACTCTTCCTCCACTCTTTCTTCCTCCGTCCTCTGCCAATAGTTGAATACTGTATGTATATAATACAAATAACTAGAACATACCCACCCAATGTCAATGCAACTACTAAATGTGATTTAATTATGTGATTTATGTATTGTGTTCTAGTTACATTATTTTTGTTTTGCACGTGGCATCACCCATCAGCCTCACCAGGCTCTACCCCTCTTGTAGGCTTATTAAGATGGTCTGGGGGGTTCATTGCTGGCTCTGAAGGGGGGCCCAGGCGGGGACACACATAAAAAACTCCCCCACTGCTTTCATGCTTTCAGTTTACACAGCTGCTAATGTTCACAAACATATGACAATTTTCCCAATCTTCAGTGACCCTTTACATTATTAATCTAACAAAATAATCATAAAACCCTCCAATTAATTAAAATAATAAAAAGTATTAAAATGTTATACATTAGAACTGTACATAATTCTGAATTGTTCAATGGGGAGGGGGGTGGTAGAGAGAGAGAGAGAGAGAGAGAGACCAGATTCTGGATATCCCTGCAGCAACATAGTTAAGTAGATCGGCATGATTGGTCCACAAGAAAATGTGGCCTGGATATAGTCCTCAGGGATCAACGTTGACCAAATACATATATTTTGGCCTTTTTTATTGACTCCTGTGGTATTTTCCTGAAGAGATGTAAACTGTAAAGTTAAATTTTGGTATTTTTTTATCGATCCCCTGTGGAGTATACAGAGATGTTACAGGGGCCCCAAAATTATTTTGCCGTGGGGCCCTCCATACATTGGGTTCACTATTCGGGGCCCTTGGAACATCTCTGTACACTCCACAGGGGTCAAAAAGACCAAATATATAACTTTTCAGTTTAAATCTTTGAAGGAAGATACAGAGCCCAATATGAACTCTTCCCTGACTACTCTAGGGGAGAGTTCATCTCCACTTGTGAATTAACTCTGCCCTTTCAAGGTAGGGTATCACAAAACAACGGAACAATTAACAAAATGACCCTGTGAAATCAGCTGCTTCTGGTCATCCCACTAACCAATAAATGCTATTATTGTGCTCTATATTAGAGGAGTCATAATCCAATGTGACCCTTACACTGGTGAAACTTTATGGTTTGTTTATGAAGATTATATTTTTCTAATTCAAAAATTAAAGAGCCATTATAGTCCTCTATTTACGCTATGCTTAGTGAATCTCTCCCATATAGGTCTTACTCCTTGTCCCCCAAGTTCGATTAGACTCCCAAATATTTCCATACTAAATATAAATGATCATTTACAATAAAGAAGTTAGTTGATCAAAAAATTAACACACAATAACATCCGTAGAGCGGGGGCCCACCCCCCACCCCAGCTGCCGCCCATCCAAGCTGTCAGTGCTCTCATTACTATTCACACAAACAGCCGGTCCCCGTTACTTCTGATCAGCGTCCTGTTATTATGCTACAGCCTCCTTCTCATGTACTTCCATTGTTAGACATAAAGGTACACGATTACTCTGGAAATTACTCTGATGTTAAAAATGCTAAATAATTAATTCACTGGCAGTTTTTACAAAATTTCCTAATTCCCTGATAATGATTTAATGATGACTGCTGTCTTGAACACTACCCAAGATGAAATGAGAAATAACAAAGACATTAATTATTACTTCCCAGATGGCCGTTTGTTCCTGACTTTAAAAAAGACTATTAGACTATTGATAGAGGCAACCAGGAGTCAGTTGGCATTGTTATAGGGTGACCAAACCTCCCCTTTAATTATTATGATGATACCTCCATTTAAATGGACATGCAATTAAAAGACTTTCCAATAAAGGGATATGGAAGGTTCCTTGATGTTACTTGGTTATATATATACATATATACTTTTATGTGCTTTATTTTATTAAGAAGTGCTCAAAAACTCAGCTTTTTGCCTAAAATAATATACATTTTATATGAAAAGATTGTCCTTCTCTCCTAAATATTTTATCTAAAAGAACTTATTTTCTCTCACAGTGAGGACTGAGAATCTCAAGTTGGATAAATAATAATAATCACAGGGACTAGTGTCATTATTACTTTTTATGCCAACAGTACATTTATTTCATACTTATCAACCCTCCCCTTGGACAATTAGTAAACCTTTATACTACGTTATCTAACAGGGTTCCCTGGTGGTCCAGTGGTTAGGATTCAGTGCTTTCCCCATTGCGACTTGGGATTGATTCCAGTCAGGGAACCAAGAGGTAATACCACCCCGAAGCCATGTAAGGTTAGGCCTGGTCAGTACTTGGATGGGGGGAGACCATCTAGGAATACCAGGAGCTGTATGCTGTGGCCCACTGGAAAATAAACTTCTCCAGTATTTGGCAACCCACTCCAGTATCTCTACCATGAAAACCAAGTGGATCAGCATGGTGTGCTACGGTCCATAAGGTCACAGAAAGTTGGATACGACTGGATGACACAAACACACCCATTATGTGACACTTCCACTCACATTTTTTAATATTAGCCAACTGCAATAATATTGTAAAAAATGTAAATGGCATCTCCGTGACCTCATGGACAACACAACATGTAGATCCACTTGGTTTTTCTAGGGAGATACTGGAGTGGGTTGCCAGTTCCTTCTCCAGTGGGCCACAGCATACAGCTCCTGCTATTCCCAGGTGGTCTCCCATCCAAGTACTTACCAGTGTGACCCCTTGGTCACCTGGCTGGATTTGAACCCAGGATGCTGTGGTGAAAGCACCTGCATCCGAACCACTGAGCTACCAAGGATAACCAACTGCAATTATATTTGTACTTTTCATTCTATAACAGAATTTGGGATGTTTCGAGTGAAAACATCTCAACAACACGTTAGGATAAAATAACTGGTCATTACCAACTGGTTCTCCATTTTGGAAATCTCCACATCAAACAGAAGGTAATAACCTAAAAACATCTGTTATACATTCAAAAAAACTACAAGAGCAAAATTATGAAAGCTTTTAAGTTTCAACTAAATATGAGTTGTGAGTCAAAAATTATACGTGTCTGAAAATGGGGGGTTTAAAAAGATATATATAAATAGTGCTGATCAACCCTTAACTACGTCTGGAGAGAGACAAAAATATTTTGTTGAATATTTCTCACCACAAGTAAGAGTAGACCCACCATAAAGGCTAGTTTTCAAATTGCAGTTTCTCTGTGACTATTTTAAGATTCCAGAAGCTCAAATTTTCTGGTAAAGCTCATGAAAAGTGAATGGAATTCGGAGTGGCTGGTAGCTTATTTTTTGTGGCCTCCTATTGAAAAGATTTGCCGTTCCCCCACCCAACAGCTAACCTCGGGTCCCGAGGAACAGGCAGGCGCTGCTTTAATTATCACTGTGTGGTATTCTGAATCTGCTGAGACTTGACTTAGTCGACCACAGGTATCTGTCAGGAGCCCAAACCCCGCAATACTGATTAATGTACCGATTCACTGCTCGGGTTCTCTAAACATTAATGATAGGGCCGGCACAGTTTGGGGAGATGACTTAGATGTGGTGGTCTCAGAGAACAGTTTCTACTTGAAATAGCTGAGTTGTATGGATGGAGAACAGAGTATAAATTGGCATGGAAATGGGTCAATGCTTGAGTTTAATTATTCTCTATGCTATAGATGCTTCATTTTGGAACATAAAGTTGGGAATCCAATATGGAGTTGTCCCATGAGACTAGATGAATTATGGAGGTGCTCATGGGTTCAACTTGGAAATGTGAAAAGTCACTTAGGAGACCCACATGGGGACAACTGTATGTCATCAATTGTGTCAAAAAATGGAGGCACTGATGGGTTCAACTTGGAAATGTCAAAAAGTCCCTTAGCAAACCCACATAGGGACAATTGTTAGTAATCAACGTATATTATCTACTGGATGGTCATCTGGAGAAGAAGATATATTTGTTAATAGTAGGAGGATGATGACATAAATAAAGGAAAAGGGTGGAAGAGATGAATAAAGTCTATGCTGATTATTGTACTGATTCACGGCTCATGTTCTCTAAACATTAATGATAGGGCGGCACAATTTGGGGAGATGCCTTAGATGTGGTGGTCTCAGAGTCTACTTTCTACTTGAAATAGCTGAGTTGTATGGATGGAGTACAAATTGGCATGGAAATGGGTCAATGCTTGTGTTTAATTATTCTCTATGCTAAAGATGCTTTATTTTGGAACATAAAGTTGGGAATCCAATATGGAGTTGTCCCATGACACTTTATAAATTATGGAGGTGCTCATGGGACAACTTGGAAACGTGAAAAAGTCACTTAGGAGACCCACATGGGGACAACTGTATGTCATCAATGTATTCTATGGTCATCTGGAGAAGAAAATATATTTGTTAATAGTAGGAGGATGATGACATGATATTCTCTATGCTATAGATGTTTCAGTTTGGAATATAAATAGAACCCGTAGTTGTGAATCCAAAATGGAAGTGTCCCATGAGACTATGCATTATATCAGGAAATGGGGCCACCAAGGATTCAACAGGCAAACTTGAAAAAGTAACTCAGGAAACCATGTAGAGCCCATGTACGAACAATAGCTTGTTATCAATGCATCCTCTCTACTGGATGGTCAACTGAAGAAGAAAAAAGATTGGATAATAGTAGGAGCATGAGGACATACGTGAAGGAAATGGAGAGGGATGGAAGAGAAGAATAAAGTCTATACTGGTTAATGTACTGATTCATGGCTCATGTTCTCTAAACATTAATAATAGGGTCGGTACAGTTTGGGGAGATGGTCTCAGAGAACAGTTTCTACTTGAAATAGCTGAGTTGTATGGATAGAGGTTAGAGTATAATTTGGTATGGAACTGGGTCAATGCTTGTGTTCAATTCTTCTCTATACTATAGATGTTTCAGTTTGGAACATAAAGTTGGCAATCTAACACGGATGTGTCCCATCAGACTAGATGTATTATGTTGAGGGATGGATGCACTCATGGGTTAAGCTTCGGAACGTGAAAAAGACACTTAGGGAACCATGATGGACCCACATTGGGACAATTGTTTGTCATCATTGTATCCGGTCTACTGGATGGTCAACTGAAGAAGGAAAAAAACGAGATAATAGTTGGAGATGAGGATATGAGGGATGAAAGAGATGAATAAAGTCACAATGTACTGATTCACTAGTCATGTTCTCTAATCATTAATGATAAGTCCAGTCCAGTTTGGGAGGATGCCTTAGATGTGGTGGTCTCAGAGAATATAGTATAGAGAATTGGCATGGAAATGGGTCAGGTCTCTGATAAAATAGATGTTTCATTTTTTCAGAGAATTGATGCATTATGTCAGGAGATGGATGTACTCATGTATAAGGTGCAAAGCACAGGGGCCCAACACATGTTAGGGGCCCTCTATAAAGTGGCATTCTTAATTTATTGAGGGAGAATTGCAGATCATTACGTTTATAGGAAGGTGATCTAATCTATAAACATCTAAGTGAAATGTTATTCGAATGTAAAAAAATAATACAGACCCTACTTTATTACCGTTATATGAAATTATGCTGCATTTTGTTTCAATCAATGTCCTGGGGTGGGTGTAGACTGAATGCGCCACAAGTTCAATCTGCACAATGGAAACATGTCATCTACAACTGCCACTTACTTTCCAAAAGATTGATTAGTTTACAAAGACGCATTATCTTACAAAAGTATCAGACAGGATCAACTGAAAAAAAGTCAATGGAAGCTTGGGGTCAAAAAATATTGAATAAAAAAGATACAAATATAAGGTTTTTGTTTCTTTTTTTATTTTTTTATTTTAATGACCTCATAAAAACAGTTTGACCACAGTGCTCCTTTAAAGGGAAACTTTCATCCCAACATCAAGTTAATATACCTGTCTGCATATGCTGCAGAGGGCAGACCCATACAGGGACTATTTGTTTGATCTTAGGCAGTAACAACAGAGCATATAAACACTTTTTAATAAAATGAAGTACATAAAAGTAAATAAATACACAGGAATATTATATACCTAGTAAAATCTCTGGTTATCCAGTGGTTAGGATTCAGTGCTTTCACAGCTGTGACCTAGATTTGAATCCAGTCAGGAAACCAACACACCACCCTGAAGCCGAGCAGGGTTAGGCCTGGTCAGTACTTGGATGGGAGACCACCTAGGAATACCAGGAGCTGTATGCTGTGGCCCACTGGAGCAGGAACACTACAGAATCTCTGCCATGTAAACCAAGTGGATCAGCATGGTGTTGTGGGCCGTGAGGTCATGGAGAGTCGGACACAACTGAATGACACAAAGACACAGTAAAACCCAGGAACCTTCCATATCCCTTTAAGTATAACTTAGAAAAACTACTTGAGTTTGGGTGGCAGAGTGCCTTTTACATGAGTATTTAAACTTTTATTAATGCAAATAAAAATCATAATTATTTACTTTCACTGAATCAGCGTCATTAATGCCGGTTAGGGACCAGTGTGCGGACTTTATGATGTATTGTGTTAGCTAAGGGACGTTCCTCACCCATAGGCAGCATATTATTTTCTGGGGTCTGCAGTCTTCTTCCTATAGACTGGAGGGGGGTAAGCAGATAGTTCACGGTGCCGAATATTACAGCTCGTGGCCATGGAATAACATTTCCAGAATCCATATATTTTCCTTGCTAAGCTCATACGGCTTCCATATTCCCATGAAGTCATTCCTGTGCAGTATTGACACCACGGGGGAGGTGAGCGCGGGGAGGGGGGGGGGGGGAGTAGGGGGTGTCAGTCACGTTTATTTGACAAGAAAATATTTGCACATAACGTGTGCCAGATGCGAGGTCACCTGCCACGGGGACATGCAAGATTTGCACTTTGGAATTAGCTTTTCTTTTTAGCGTGCATGTTTTGTGTGAGCAGATTGAGGCTGTGGGAAGGTGTCCAACTCTGCTAGTAGATCCAGGGTCTGAGTCTCTGGTGCTAAATGAAACAGAAGCTCCACTGTACTGGCACATGAAACTGCCAGAGTACAGAGCAAGGTTAATAACAGAGCGGCAGGGACTAAAGGGAGAAATTACAGAATATGACAGGAGGTGAATCAATCCTGAGAAATTCCATGTTGTTGGTGCTATATATTTATATGCAAATGAGCAGCTTGTGCATATTAATTAGCTGCTTTAATGTGCTAATTTGGATTACAGTGTGCTTGTCTGCCAAAATAAAGTCCTGCAATGTCACTTAGACTCGTCCCCACCATTATCAAGGACTCTGAGCTGCACATAAGCATACTGAGCCACAGATTAGCATATTGATCTGCATAGTAGCATGTAGGAGCCGCACATTAGCATATTACGCTGCATATTAGCATATATGAGCCCCAAATTAGCATATGGAGTCACATATTAGCATATAGGAGTCGCACATTAGCATATTCCGCTGCATATTAGCATATAGAAGCTGCACATTAGCATATTGCGCTGCATATTAGCATATAGGAGCCACACATTAGCATATGAAGTCACATATTAGCATTTAGGAGCTGCACATGTTTAGTATGACAATAGTATGACAAGACAAGGTTATCATTAATGTATTATGATGAGATATGTTAATCATGACATTAGTATGCAGTGACAGGTTTAGCATGGATATAGTGCCAATAGAAGAACGATACATGGAAATAGCATGATAAGACATGTTTAACATGACATTAGCATGAGGTGTAGTGTTAGTATGGATGGAAGGACAACAGAAGAATGAGGCATGGAAATGGGATGATAAGGTATGTTTACCATGATATTAGTATAATATGATATATTTAGTATGGATGTAGTAACAATTGAAAAATGAGACATGGAAATAGCATGATGAGACGTGTTTAGCATGACATTAGTATGAGGTGATTGGTTAAGTATTGATGTAGTGACAATAGAAGAATGAGACATGGAAATGGCATGATGAGACGTGTTTAGCATGACAATAGCATGAGGTGATTGGTTAAGTATGGATGTAGTGACAATAGGAGAATGAGACATGGAAATATTATGATGAGACATGTTTAGAATGACATTAGTATGATGTGTTTAGCATGACATTAGTATGATGTGTTTAGCATGACATTAGTATGATGTGTTTAGCATGACATTAGTATGATGTGGGGCTTATTGATGACAATAGCATTCTGAGCAGTATGGAGTTAGTCAATGGTGAAAATATTTAGCTCCCCCTTTTCTTTCACCTCTTGGTCTATCAAAAAGCCAAACATATATGTAGATAGTCAGATCGCGGATAGGGCGAGCAAATCCTCTTTCTATAAAATGAATGTACTGTCCCCTTCCTCTAATGAATTAGGAGATGTTGGGCCCCAGTGCTTTGCACCTGCTGTACTGGCAGTACTTTGCCACTGATGGTACATATATCGCTATCTATCAGTGCATGCCAGGTCTTGGATACAAATGGTGCCATTGGCCGGGATATTCGTCTCTATAACAGGTGCCATCGCCCAATGTTTAATGTTATAATCATTTTCCTTTTCCAGTATAGTAAGACACATTCTCCTTAAGATGACTCAGTCTTTCCAAAGATATAGTTTAAAGATCTCTGCCCCAAAGGTGTAAATATTTTATAACTGCTGGCAGGTGTAGTGCTTATAACCACTCGTCTGATGGCAGTGGCACATCGTGTGCTGAATACCTGAATACCGGCACATCATTGGGACACTTTGATTGACAGGTATTTGTGCGGTGATCAGAATATTATGTAGTAAAGTGACACAGAAAATACCGACAAATCAGAGGTTAGGACCAGAGGGATGACATGGTGGGGTGTCTAGGGCAGTGATCACTGAAGGGGAGAGAGGGAGAGGGGAGAGGGGGGAGAAGGTGGAAGAGAGAGGGGGGAAGAGATAGAGAGTGACCAGAGAGATGACATGGTGGGGTGTCTAGGGCAGTGATCACTGAAGGGGAGAGAGGAAGAGGGGAGAGGGGAGAGGGGAGAGGGGGGAGAAAGAGAAAGAGAGTGACCAGAGAGATGACATGGTGGGGTGTCTAGGGCAGTGATCACTGAAGGGGAGAGAGGAAGAGGGGAGAGGGGAGAGGGGGGAGAAAGAGAAAGAGAGTGACCAGAGGGATGACATGGTGGGGTGTCTAGGGCAGTGATCACTGAAGGGGAGAGAGGAAGAGGGGAGGGGGGGGGGGGTGGGAGAGGGAGGAGAGGGGGGAGAAAGAGAAAGAGAGTGACCAGAGAGATGACATGGTGGGGTGTCTAGGGCAGTGATCACTGAAGGGGAGAGAGGGAGAGGGGGGGAGGGGGGAGAAAGAGAAAGAGAGTGACCAGAGGGATGACATGGTGGGGGGTCTAGGGCAGTGATCACTGAAGGGGAGAGAGGAAGAGGGGAGAGGAGGGAAGGGAGAGGGGGAGAGGGGGGAAGGGAGAGAAAGAGAGTGACCAGAGAGATGACATGGTGGGGTGTCTAGGGCAGTGATCACCGAAAGGGAGAGAGGAAGAGGGGAGAGGGGGGTGGGAGAGGGAGGAGAGGGGGAGAAAGAGAGTGACCAGAGAGATGACATGGTGGGGTGTCTAGGGCAGTGATCACTGAAGGGAAGAGAGGAAGAGGGGAGAGGGGGGATGGGAGAGGGAGGAGAGGGGGAGAAAGAGAGTGACCAGAGAGATGACATGGTGGGGTGTCTAGGGCAGTTATCACTGAAGGGGAGAGAGGGAGAGGGGAGAGGGTGGGAGAGGGAGGAGAGGGGGAGAAAGAGAAAGAGAGTGACCAGAGAGATGACATGGTTGGGTGTCTAGGGCAGTGATCACTGAAGGGAAGAGAGGGAGAGGGGAGAGGGTGGGAGAGGGAGGAGAGGGGGAGAAAGAGAGTGACCAGAGAGATGACATGGTGGGGTGTCTAGGGCAGTGATCACTGAAGGGGAGAGAGGAAGAGGGGAGGGGGGGGTGGGAGAGGGAGGAGAGGGGGAGAAAGAGAGTGACCAGAGAGATGACATGGTGGGGTGTCTAGGGCAGTTATCACTGAAGGGAAGAGAGGGAGAGGGGAGAGGGTGGGAGAGGGAGGAGAGGGGGAGAAAGAGAGTGACCAGAGAGATGACATGGTGGGGTGTCTAGGGCAGTGATCACTGAAGGGAAGAGAGGAAGAGGGGAGGGGGGGTGGGAGAGGGAGGAGAGGGGGAGAAAGAGAGTGACCAGAGAGATGACATGGTGGGGTGTCTAGGGCAGTTATCACTGAAGGGAAGAGAGGGAGAGGGGAGAGGGTGGGAGAGGGAGGAGAGGGGGGAGAAAGAGAGTGACCAGAGAGATGACATGGTGGGGTGTCTAGGGCCGTGATCACTGAAGGGAAGAGAGGAAGAGGGGAGAGGGGGGGGTGGGAGAGGGAGGAGAGGGGGAGAAAGAGAGTGACCAGAGAGATGACATGGTGGGGTGTCTAGGGCAGTGATCACTGAAGGGAAGAGAGGAAGAGGGGAGAGGGGGGGTGGGAGAGGGAGGAGAGGGGGAGAAAGAGAGTGACCAGAGAGATGACATGGTGGGGTGTCTAGGGCAGTTATCACTGAAGGGGAGAGAGGGAGAGGGGAGAGGGTGGGAGAGGGAGGAGAGGGGGAGAAAGAGAAAGAGAGTGACCAGAGAGATGACATGGTTGGGTGTCTAGGGCAGTGATCACTGAAGGGGAGAGAGGGAGAGGGGAGAGGGAGGATAGGGTGGAAGGGAGAGGGGGGAGAGGGAGAGGGGGGGGGAAGAGATAGAGAGTGACCAGAGAGATGACATGGTGGGGTGTCTAGGGCAGTGATCACTGAAGGGGAGAGAGGGAGAGGGGAGAGGGGGGGGTGGGAGAGGGAGGAGAGGGGGAGAAAGAGAGTGACCAGAGAGATGACATGGTGGGGTGTCTAGGGCAGGGATCACTGAAGGGGAGAGAGGGAGAGGGGAGAGGGGGGGTGGGAGAGGGAGGAGAGGGGGAGAAAGAGAGTGACCAGATAGATGACATGGTGGGGTGTCTAGGGCAGTGATCACTGAAGGGGAGAGAGGGAGAGGGGAGAGGGGGGGTGGGAGAGGGAGGAGAGGGGAGAGGGGGGAGAAAGAGAAAGAGAGTGACCAGCGAGATGACATGGTGGGGTGTCTAGGGCAGTGATCACTGAAGGGGAGAGTGGAAGGGAGAGGGGGAGAAAGAGAGTGACCAGAGAGATGACATGGTGGGGTGTCTAGGGCAGTTATCACTGAAGGGGAGAGAGGGAGAGGGGAGAGGGGGGGGGGGGAGAGGGAGGAGAGGGGGAGAAAGAGAAAGAGAGTGACCAGAGAGATGACATGGTGGGGTGTCTAGGGCAGTGATCACTGAAGGGGAGAGAGGGAGAGGGGAGAGGGAGGATAGGGTGGAAGGGAGAGGGGGGAGAGGGGGAGAAAGAGAGTGACCAGAGAGATGACATGGTGGGGTGTCTAGGGCAGTGATCACTGAAGGGAAGAGAGGAAGAGGGGAGAGGGGGGGTGGGAGAGGGAGGAGAGGGGGAGAAAGAGAGTGACCAGAGAGATGACATGGTGGGGTGTCTAGGGCAGTGATCACTGAAGGGAAGAGAGGAAGAGGGGAGAGGGGGGGTGGGAGAGGGAGGAGAGGGGGAGAAAGAGAGTGACCAGAGAGATGACATGGTGGGGTGTCTAGGGCAGTTATCACTGAAGGGGAGAGAGGGAGAGGGGAGAGGGTGGGAGAGGGAGGAGAGGGGGAGAAAGAGAAAGAGAGTGACCAGAGAGATGACATGGTGGGGTGTCTAGGGCAGTGATCACTGAAGGGAAGAGAGGAAGAGGGGAGAGGGGGGGGGGGGAGAGGGAGGAGAGGGGGAGAAAGAGAGTGACCAGAGAGATGACATGGTGGGGTGTCTAGGGCAGTTATCACTGAAGGGGAGAGAGGGAGAGGGGAGAGGGGGGGGGGGGGGAGAGGGAGGAGAGGGGGAGAAAGAGAAAGAGAGTGACCAGAGAGATGACATGGTGGGGTGTCTAGGGCAGTGATCACTGAAGGGGAGAGAGGGAGAGGGGAGAGGGGAGAGGGGGGAGAAAGAGAGTGACCAGAGAGATGACATGGTGGGGTGTCTAGGGCAGTAATGGGAGAGACTGATCACTTGAAGGGGAGAGAGGGAGTGTGGAGAGAGGGATGGGGGGAGAAAGAGAGTAAGGAAAGTGGAGATAGAGAGAAATAAAGGGGAGAGAGTGAGATAGATAAAAAAGGGAGAGAAAGGGGGAGAAATAGATAGACATAGGCAGAGAGAGGGAAAGAAAAGGATGGAGAGAAAGAAATACAGAGAGAGGAATAGAGAGAGGGAGAAAGAGAAAGAGAGGCAGAGAGAAAAATAGTTTTGGAGGGAAAGAGTGAGAGAGGACAGGAAAGAAAGAGATAGAGAGGCAGAAGAGAGGGAATTGTTATATTTTTAATAAAATATGTGATGCTTATCCTAAGCTGCAGTGTACCTTTAAATAAAAAAAACACTGCAACCAAGTATCTGTCGCTGCCTTTTTGTTTTATTTTTGGAACCTTCTGTTTTTGTTCTATTTGGGGAGTAACATGGAGTATGGGGTGATACCCACAAAGCTTTGTAGGGAATAATAATGTTATACCCCAAGGCGGGAAATCTCTGCTTTTAATTTCCAAGAAGAAGATATCGTAAAGAAACGTATCGATACCCAGCTCATCCGTGAGGAGGAAATCAATCAGAGCGAAGGAAAGGAGAAAAAAATAAGAAAACGCAGCAAAAGCCTTGGCATTGGATTTGTGTTTGGATTAAACTCAAAGACGTTGGGAGGTTTATACGGCCCCCGGATAACAATATAATCACTGACTTATTATATCCTCCAATTACCAGCAGATACAATGTATAAGGAAATCTGTCATGACCTTCAGATGTATAGCTAGGAGGAGAGAAGACATAATCTACCCATCTATCTATCTATCTATCTGTCTATTTATCTATCTATCTATCTATCTATCTATGTATCTATCTATCTATCTATCTATCTATCTATCTATCTATCTATCTATCTATCTCTCTCTCTCTATCTATCTATCTATCTATCTATCTATCTATCTATCTATGTATCTATCTATCTATCTATCTATCTATCTATCTATCCATATCCATCTATCTATCTATCTATCTATCTATCTATCTATCTATCTATCTCTATCTATCTATCTATCTATCTATCTATCTATCTATCTATGTACCTATCTATCTATGTATCTATCTATCTATCTATCTATCTATCTGTCTATTTATCTATCCATATACATCTATCTATCTATCTATCTATCTATCTATCTATCTATCTATCTATCTATGTATCTATCTATCTATCTATCTATCTATCTATCTATCTATCTATCTCTATCTATCTATCTATCTATCTATTTATCTATCTATCTATCTATCTATGTATCTATCTATCTATGTATCTATCTATCTATGTATCTATCTATCTATCTATCTATCTATCTATCTATCTATCTATCTATTTATCTATCCATATACATCTATCTATCTATCTATCTATCTATCTATCTATCTATCTATCTATCTATCTATCTATCTATCTATCCATATACATCTATCTATCTATCTATCTATCTATCTATCTATCTATCTATCTCTATCTATCTATCTATCTATCTATCTATCTATCTATCTATCTATCTATCTATGTACCTATCTATCTATGTATCTATCTATCTATGTATCTATCTATCTATCTGTCTATTTATCTATCCATATACATCTATCTATCTATCTATCTATCTATCTATCTATCTATCTATCTATCTATCTATGTATCTATCTATCTATCTATCTATCTATCTATCTCTATCTATCTATCTATCTATCTATCTATCTATCTATGTATCTATCTATCTATCTATCTATGTATCTATCTATCTATCTATCTATCTATCTATCTATCTATCTATCTATCTGTCTATTTATCTATCCATATACATCTATCTATCTATCTATCTATCTATCTATCTATCCATATACATCTATCTATCTATCTATCTATCTATCTATCTATCTATCTATATATCTATCTATCTATCTATCTATGTATCTATCTATCTATCTATCTATCTATCTATCTATCTATCTATCTATCTATGTATTTATCTATCTATCTATCTATCTATCTATCTATCTATCTATCTATCTATCTATCTATGTATCTATCTATCTATCTATCTATCTATCTATCTATCTATCTATCTATCTATCTATGTATCTATCTATCTATCTATCTATCTATCTATCTATCTATCCATATACATCTATCTATCTATCTATCTATCTATCTATCTATCTATCTATCTATCTATGTATCTATCTATCTATCTATCTATCTATCTATCTATCTATCTATCTATCTATCTATGTATTTATCTATCTATCTATCTATCTATCTATCTATCTATCTATCTATCTATCTATGTATCTATCTATCTATCTATCTATCTATCTATCTATCTATCTATCTATCTATCTATCTATCTATCTATCTATTGATCTATCTGTCTGTCTGTCTATCTAATCTATCATCTATCTTATTTAATCTTTATCTATCTATCTATCTATCTATCTATCTATCTATCTATCTATCTATCTGTCTATCTATCTTTCTATCTATCTAATAAAGACCCTCAATGTTTTCTTGTAGTCAGACCCCTCTCCCACCCTTATCAAGCCCTCTGAGATTAACACACAGGAGCCACAAAAGCATTCATTAGCTCTATAAAAATCACAACTTTCATCTGGGAACATTGTATCCCCATTGCCAGTGTCTTTATTTGGATTATTGGTGCTACTTTCTCGGCTTTCCATTAGTGATTATTTATTGATGTCGGCGTCTTTGTGCGGTCATCTGGAAGCCCAGTAATTCCAGCCCAGCGCTGCGGACCATTTCACTGCTTTATTGGTTTGTTGCGCCGCGCAAAAGTCTATTAAATAATCCACATAATTGGTATTTTCTGGGCGACTCCATCGATTCCCGGCTACATTGTGTCAGTTCCTACTGTTCTTACCCAAAACTGGAGGAATCTCATTAAAGGGACTCTGTAAGGCTTATTATTACATTACGGTATAAAAAAAAGGCATGGATTGAGCCAGTGTACTAAAGATTAAAATAGCATTTAAAGGGCCAGAGTAAGGGCTAGATAAAGGGCTAAGAAATAACGCCAATGGCTTCCAGATAAACAATGCGAGTTATTTAACAGGAGGGAAGTAGAGACAGACCCAACACCGCAAACAAGATAACATTTTAATTTTGCAATTGATCAAGTAGTTGTTTTTACCTTTAGTTTAACCCTTTCACGTGCAATGCGCTCCTTGGTTAATATAATTACACCCTGCTAGCACAACAATACAGCTTCCAATGTACTGACAATATAACAGCACAAAAGGGTTTATCGTTAATTACCTTTTATTTCCTTGTTCTCTTAATTTTATACACTTCTTTATTTTGTACAAATGCACCATTTTTATTTCTTTTTGTGGCATAAATGGAAATATAATAACCTTGCAACAAAAGTCACAATGGCAAAGCTCACAGGAGATGCACTAAATGGCTCTGTAATTATGGCAAATTGACTGTGCCATTTTATTCTAGCAAATAATAATAATAATACATTGTATTGTTCCACTCACTAATATTTTTGAGGAGTTAATTGTATGCTTCCCCAACACTTCCACTGTTAAGAGACATTTTAATTCATTTTAAATTTACTAGTAACTTGCCTGTCAAAAATGACGGGATAATATTGAAAATGTCCCCCCCCCCCCCCCCCCGTGTTTCTTCCTCCTCTCTCCTTCCCCTTTGTCTCCCCCCCTCCCCTGAGTCTCCCGCTCCTTCTCTCTCCCCTGTGTCTTTTCCCCCCTGTCCCTCCCCTGTGACTTTTTCCCCCGTTTCCCTCACCTGTGCCTTTCCTCCTCCCTCCCCTGTGTTTATTCCCCCTCTCCTTTCTCCGTGTCTCTTCCCCCTCTCCCTACCCTGTGTCTCTTCCCCCTCTCCCTTCCCTGTGACTCTTTCCCCCCCATTCCCTCCCGTGTGTCTCTTCCCCCTCTTGCTCACCTGTGCCTCTCCTTCTCCCTCCCCTGTGTTTCTTCCCCCTCTCCATCCCCTGTGTCTCTTCCCCCTCCCTCCCCTGTGTCTCTTCCCCCCTTCCTCCCCTGTTTCTCTTTCCCCCTCTCCCTCCCCTGTGTCTCTTTCCCTCCCGTCACCCTCCCCTGCGTTTCTTCCCCCCTCTGCTTCCCCTGCGTTTCTTCCCCTTCTCCTGTGTCTCTCCCATCCTCTCCCCCCATGTTTCTCTCCCCCTCTCCATCCCCTGTGTCTCTTCCCCCTCCCTCCCCTGTGTCTCTTCCCCCCTTCCTCCCCTGTTTCTCTTTCCCCCTCTCCCTCCCCTGTGTCTCTTTCCCTCCCGTCACCCTCCCCTGCGTTTCTTCCCCCCTCTGCTTCCCCTGCGTTTCTTCCCCTTCTCCTGTGTCTCTCCCATCCTCTACCCCCATGTTTCTCTCCCACTCTCCCCCTGTCTCTCTCCCCCCTCTCCTCATGTATCTCTCCCACCCCATGTCTCTCTCTCCCACAACTGTGCCTCTCCTCCTCTCTCCCCTGTGTCTCTTCCCCCTCTCCATCCCCTGTGTCTCTTCCCCCCTCCCTCCCCTGTGTCTCTTCCCCCCTCCCCTGTGTCTCTTCCTCTCTCCCTCACCTGTGCCTCTCCTCCTCCCATCCAATGTCTCTCTCCGCCTCTGCCCGTCTGTCCTTACCCCCTGGGATGCAAGGGAGGTCAGACAAATTGCAGCCAGAAGGAACTGGCAACCCACTCCAGTATCTTTGCAGAGAATACATTCGCACATCCAGTCACAAGATGTAGCTGGCGTGCTGCGGCCCATAGGAGAGTCGGACACAAAATGTGCATATATATATATATATGTGTGTAGGAAGATTTCATTCATTATATATTTATATGAATATATATATATATATATATATATATATATATATAATAACATATATAATTTATTTGGAATAATATATTTCTAATGTATTTATAAGAAGTAATTAATTATATAAATATATATATTCTTCATTATATATTTTAGGACGTACTCGTTATATATATACGTGACCGGATCCCTTATTGCAGCTACAGGACGGCTCACGCTGTTTAAATTAAGGAGAATATATTAACATAATTTGAGCCCCGGCCAAGGTTTTTTTGCTGAGGAAAACACCTTTCACATAATGACAGATAAGGAAATAGTTAGTGGCGCGAGCGGCTGCGGAGCGCGATGTGCACGCCATATCGGGTTATTAACTCTCGGCTCCCCAGGGACATATTCTATAGATTGGCAGTGTTAGGTAACAAGTGAGCCTGGACATCTGGGTGTGATCCATCAGCAGGACCGTGCAGGGACGCGGCGTGTTATATTCAGAGTAACTGGGGCTCATAGGAAACACGTCCCAGCCTCCCGGGGACATGGCGGGCAATGGGTAAAGGGATAGGTAGGGCCCCTGGGTATTACTAGGTACAGTGGATATAAAAAGTCTACACACCCCTTTTAAAATGTCAGGTTTCTGTGCTGTAAAAAAATGAGACAAAAATAAATCATTTCAGAACTTTTTCCACCTTTAATGTGACCTATAAACTGTACAACTCAATTGAAAAACAAACTGAAATCTTTTAGGTAGAGGGAAGAAAAAATATAAAAATAAAATAATATGGTTGCATAAGTATGCACGCCCTTAAACTAATACTTTGTTGAAGCACCTTTTGATTTTATTACAGCACTCAGTCTTTTTGGGTCTATCAGCATGGCACATTTTGACTTGGCAAGATTTGCCCACTCTTCTTTGCAAAAACACTCCAAATCTGTCAGATTGCGAGGGCATCTCCTGTGCACAGCCCTCTTCAGATCACCCCACAGATTTTCAATCGGAGTCAGGTCTGGGCTCTGGCTGGGCCATTCCAAAACTTTAATCTTCTTCTGGTGAAGCCATTCCTTTGTTGATTTGGATGTATGCTTTGGGTCGTTGTCATGCTGAAAGATGAAGTTCCTCTTCATGTTCAGCTTTCTAGCAGAAGCCTGAAGGTTTTGTGCCAATATTGACTGGTATTTGGAACTGTTCATAATTCCCTCTATCTTAACTAAGGCCCCAGTTCCAGCTGAAGAAAAACAGCCCCAAAGCATGATGCTGCCACCACCATGCTTCACTGTGGGTATGGTGTTCTTTTGGTGATGTGCAGTGTTGTTTTTGCGCCAAACATATCTTTTGGAATTATGGCCAAAAAGTTCAACCTTGGTTTCATCAGACCATAACACCTTTTCCCACATGCTATTGGGAGACTTCAGATGTGATTTTGCAAAATGTAGCCTGGCTTGGATGTTTTTCTTCGTAAGAAAAGGCTTTCGTCTTGCTACTGTACCCCATAGCCCAGACATATGAAGAATATGGGAGATTGTTGTCACATGCACCACACAGCCAGTACTTGCCAGATATTCCTGCAGCTCCTTTAATGTTGCTGTAGGCCTCTTGGTAGCCTCCCAGACCAGTTTTCTTCTTGTCTTTTCATCAATTTTGGAGGGAGCTCCAGTTCTTGGTAATGTCACTGTTGTGCCATATTTTCTCCACTTGATGATGACTGTCTTCACTGTGTTCCATGGTATATCTAATGCCTTGGAAATTATTTTGTACCCTTCTCCTGACTGATACCTTTTAACAATGAGATCCCTCTGATGCTTTGGAAGCTCTCTGTGGACCATGGCTTTTGCTGTGGGATGCGACTAAGAACATTTCAGGAAAGACCAACTAGAGCAGATGAACTTTATTTGGGGTTAATCAGAGGCACTTTAAATGATGGCAGGTGTATGCTGACTCATATTTAACACAATTTGGAATGTGATTGCTTAATTCTGAACACAGCTACATCCCCAGTTATAAGAGAGTGTGCAGACTTATGCAACCACATTATTTTTATTTTTATTTTTCTTCCCTCCACCTAAAAGATTTCAGTTTGTTTTTCAATTGAGTTGTACAGTTTATAGGTCACATTAAAGGTGGAAAAAGTACTTTATTTTATTAGGAAGTGCTTATAAGCTCTGTTTTTACTGGGCTAAATCAAACAAATAGTCCCTCTATGGGTCTGCCCACTGCAGCATATACAGACACAGACTCTTTAGGACTAGATGTGCATTGTAGTGTTTTTTATCAGGGACCACATTTCAGTCTTCATGAGTTGCAGAGGGCAAACCCATATACGGACTATTTGTTTGCTTGTAGGCAGTAAAACAGAGCTTATAAGCAATTCATGGTAAAATAAAATACATAAAAGAAATTAGATACACAGGGATAATATATACATAGTAACATCCAGGAACCTTTCATATCCCTTTAAGTCCTATTTTAAAGAGCAATCAATAATAAAGGATAGGGAATAATGTAATGACATATCTTTATTCCCTTTTCTTTATTATTGGTTGTTATTACAAACACTGTGTAGGCACTTTTAGGGAACTTTACTTCCATCAGACATATACTTTATTTTAAAAACTTGCTATACATTGTGCTAGCAGTTTTTATCTACAGTAAATCATTTGTGAAATATAAAAAAATAATAATCGGGGCTACTTTATTCTAATGTGTTGAGAGGGGTCTAACTACCAGATAATAACATGGGGGGGGGGGGGGGGGCTTTATTTTGCCCGCTACAGAGACAGACAAGCAGAGTGTAATCCTAATTAACACATCAAATCAGGTAATTAATATGTGTGAGCTGCTCATTTGCATATAAACATACCAACAACAACATGGAATTTTCCAGGATTTATTAACTTTAGAAAAAAATGGATAACACAACATATAGCCAGTTTTTCATGCTCTTTAAGAATAACTTTAAAAAATTGAATTTGAGATGACCAACTCCCCTAAGATTTGAGGACTCTGTTTTTATATAGCATTTTCTACCTATTTTGGTTTGATTACGCCCTTATAGGAGGAAGCGAAAAGGGAGAAATAAGAGCGTTTTGTTACAGAAAATAATTTGACACCCACTCTTTCCCTGCACATGCTCAGAAACACCATTGCAAAAGTTGCTCTCCAGAAATGTAAGGACTTTCTCATATACACAACCTTTACCAAAGTATCATGGATGCCTCTAGGATCCATCATACACATTTAATTATGTCCTATTTACAAACTTTATAAATGTCCTTATTATACTCTTGGTCAGTGTTTTTATTTACAGCCAGAACTAGTGAGGTGAGTCCAGACAGGAATAAGCTGTCAGCGTCTCCTTGGTTTATACGTCTTACAAGAGAGGAAAAGAACTATACAAGATAAGAACTGACTGAGGAAGCTGCTGGCGAGTGCCCGGGGTCACAGGGACAAAAAGAGCTTATATCGGCAAGGAATGACTGACAGCTGACCTTCCCGGTGACAGAGCCCCAGGGGACATCTCCACATGGCATTGTATTGCTGGTAGGAAGGGTGCACGGTACATACAGCAGAGGAATATCTGGTCAGCAGCAACTTCCACAAAGTAGCAAAAGTGACACAAATACTTGCATTGTTCTTTTCTTCCATCACTTGCTTCATAAGGAAATGAGGATATTTAGAGATAAATGAAATGCTCTGCACAAAATTCACTGCTACACGGTTCCAAAACACAATCTGACGGGGGGTACTGACATCATATTTCTTAAAAGGACCCTGTCACCCTAAAATCAAGCTGACGTTTATTCTTGAAGAACATAATAGCTATATATTGTGCTAGCCATTTGTGCCTTCGGTGCTCATCGCGAGCCCCTCAATGAGGGGCTTCGGCGCTCATTGCCGTTTTTTGATCTTTTCTGCTTTGCAATGATCACATTCGGCGCTCATTGCAAGCCTCACCCCCTGTGTGCTTTATAGGCCTCGCGCTTGAGCATCTTCGGTGCTCATCGCGAGCCTCTCCCCCATGTGGTTTAGGGGCCTTGCGATGAGTGTTACTGGCTTGAGTGGAATGTTACTGTCTTGCGTTAAGTGTTACTGCCTTCAGCCTCGTTTTCATCCACCATTTTTTTTTGTCGCTTAGGCGATTTTTGAAAAAACACCAAATATGCCTCAAATTAGCTTGTAACCTCACTCCCAGGCTCCCTGGCTCTCCCCCTATGCTGTGTGTGAGTATGGAAATGAATTTGAGTCATATTTGTGTATTTTTGCAGATCTTTCCAGTTCGGCGGTTTGGCCATAAAATTCGTAATTTTGCGCAACTGCCTTGGTTTGCAAGACCCACAATTGCATCTAAATGCTTCGTCAATGATTGAGAGCGCTAAGCCTAAGTCCTACTGGCCTCGCGATGAGCGCTCATTGCAGCCCCGCAATATTTAACATTGCGTGACCAACATCCGCAAACATGACCAACACTGATAACTATTATAATGATACAACTTCCTTTCGAAATGAATAACTAAACTACTTATTCTCTGAACATTTTCTGTGCCTGCACCTAAAAATACCTGCTGTGAAAACTATGATTAAAGGCCCACGTAATTCAGCACAATTTGGAACCACACCACTGTAAAGATCTCCTAAAAGCACGTGGAAATACTTTTTAGAATCTTTGAAATAGGTGCATTTTTCACTGAGAATTCAAATCAAATCAAATCTGTGTTTACATGTGTAATAGACTGCCCGCTTGCAATATTGCAGTTGAAGGGGGTTGTGTCCCATTCAGGTCAATGGTTTACAGTCTGAAGGAAACATACCTTGTAATTTCTTACAGCAGAAAATTCAGGGTTCTGCTCCCTTGCTTCTCTGGATTGTGAACAATGTATGTGGCCAGAATAAAGACCTCCAACGTTATCTGGCAGACAGACCCTTCTCCCACCCTTATCAAGCACTCTGAGCCACGCATTCCCATACTGAGCCACACATAGCATACAGGAGCTGCAAAAACAATTCTAAATATTTCCGAAATGATTCCATGTAGAGAAACACAACTAGTACAAGGTATATTTTAATGCTCTTTCTGTTGGGGTGACAGAGTGCCTTTAACACTTATAAGCCTATGGGCATGCCCTTCCTGCTTTATATATATTTATTTGTTTTCTGACATAACTTGGACCTTAGCTGTGTCCTTTTAAATTAAAATACACTTGTTTGTCCATCTAAGTGCCTTCCAACATCCTGCAATGCCTGTCAGTGCTGCGCCGCCATGGTCCCCTGGGGCACGGCTTAAAGTGGGAGGTGATGGTCTAATTACCAAATATCTGACACATATTTATGATGTGTCACGGCACTCTCTTACCACCTTGAACGGACTGTACCTGGAACGTACATATTACCCGTATAATAAAAACCAGGACCGGATCGTTATCAGAATGCGGATCTGGAGCCAGTATCCATCTAATGACGACAACCGACCAATCAGGATGCAGGGATCCCACCAGGACTAGTTTATAATAAAAAGCATTCAACGGGGCTGTGGTCAGATCAGATCATCTGAGGACACTGCCCTAAATGGCCGAATGTGTTAGCGCACACAACCCGCGCAGTCCATCAGGCCTCCTGACACTTTTTATATGTAATTTGTAATATGTAGACAGCATATTTATCTGACATATTTAGTGTGTGCGCAGTGATGGAAACAAACACTCACTGTGTCTGCTCTATTCACTTTTCTAATTTGTATTTCCTCGCTTGCCCATCGTGTACTGCACAGCTCAACAGATACATACACACATATATATACATATATATATATATATACATACACATATATATATATATATACATACACACATATATATATATATATATATATACATACACATATATATATATATATATACATACACACATACATATATATATATATATATATATATATATATATATAGATATAGATATATACTGGTATATATATATATATATATATATATATATATATATATATATGTACATTCTGCAATATTAAACCTTCTCCTTTAAGTGCATAATACATAATTTTAGCATCCAATAACCCTTTAAAGGGCCACTCACCTCACTGTAAATGTTCTTCATGATGTGAAAGAGCACAAGATTGTATGTTAAAATTATCCATTTTTTTTAAATTATACTAATAACAGCTAAAGAAAATCTTACATTTTTAATTTCTGTTCACATACAGTCCAACCTATCCAATGGCTGTTTTATGAGTAATTACCATAATGCTGAGTGCAGCGTGTGCTATGTGAGGCTCTGTGGAGGACAACACATAGCTTTCCTGTTTTAGGTGAGTACCAGTATTCCATGCCTGCAAAGATACATGCAGTAAGGGTTAGATTTTTGTTTCTTTGTATCACTGCACAGAGGAATAGAGAGGAAACAGGGAGCAGTTGTATTGATAATGGGATAAGAATGAAATAGACATAACACCCATTTCCTCTCACTGGCTCCTTGCATCATTCACTGCAACAATAGCGCTTCAGAAATGTAAATGTCCCTCTCACATGCAAAACTACACTAGTGTATTATGGATCTCTCCAGGGACCTGCAGAGGCATCACCATTTATTTGGTTTGCTAATTAAAACTAGTTGTCTGACTTTTTAAGATTAATTTAATTAACTTACCGTTTTCAAACATATATATATATATATTTATATACAGTAGCACAGAGGCATCCATGGGGTTTTCTGATGGGACTCTGAGACTCCGAGCAAGGCGTGAGAGTTTATTTATCTTTTCAAATCTCTGATCCAAACCATCTTTTTCTGGAATGAGCAATAACTACAAGCGTGCCGCGGACAGGTGGAATCACTCGAGGTTAAGTGCAGGCAGATAGGCATGTCCCGATCTGGCCCAGAACTTGCTGCTATTCTGGGTATGGCCTGGCTGGACATTTCCTAGTTTTATGGGTCTGGCTGCTTGTTGTGTTTATGATGTCTGTCTGCTCTCAGCTCTTTCCTTCTTTATCAGAGATTATAAACAGCTTCGTCCCTTATCTTAAAGGAACATGGAAGACTGGGTTTATAATATCCCTGTGTATCTATTTACTTTTATGTACTGAAAATTGGGTCCCCTGGTGGTCCAGTAGTCAGGACTCGGTGCTTTCACCGTTGTCAACCTGGGGTTGGTTCCAAGTCAGGAAACCAAGAGGTCACACCACACTGAAGCGAAGCAATACTTGGATGGGAGACCACCTAGGAATACCAGGAGCTGTATGCTGTGGCCCACTGGAGAAAGACCTGGCAAACCACTCCAGTATCTCTGTCATGAACACCAACATGGATCAGCATGACCATGACATCAAGATGTCCTGATGTGTTATGGTCCATGAGGTCACTAAAAGTCAGAAATGACTGGACAACAAAAAAAAAAAACTTAAAGAATTGCTTACAATCTATTATTATCTGACTAAAATCTAGTTTCTAACTGCTTTATCCCCTCTGCAGCTCATGAAGACAGTGTACTCTTAAGTACTGCATGTGCAGTGCTTCATTGCATCCAATCAGTGGCAACATGCTGCTTGAGAGAGGTCACAGACAGACTAGCTTGAAACACTGCACTTCAATCTCTGTCTAAAATCATACTGCTTGCCTCTATAACTTCACTTTTATGAACGTTATTTTATTATTAAGTGTTGATAAACTTTGTTTTTACGGCCTAAAATCGTACAAATACTTCCTAACTGTTTTCTCCCTCCTGCAGCTCGTAAAGACAGTGTACTTCTAAATACATGGTATGCAGTGTTTCATAGTAACCAATCAGTGGTCAGGGGAATAGGAACGGGGGGCGGGACAAATCCCTGCCGATTATATGAACAGGGGAAACAAAAAAAAGCAAAAGTAAACTCAATCATGCATTACCAGATTTGCCCCCGACAGTAGATCTGCCCCTACTATCTGGCCTTGGACTACAGGGCCACAGTTTTTCTTTTGATTCTTTAAACTTTATCCCACTCCCCTGATTTTTTGGGCTCCTATGCCCATGTCAGTGGTAACATTCTGCAACATTCTGCTGAGATATAGTCACTGATTGGATCATTTAAAACACTGAACTTTAGAGTCTGTGTCCTCATGAGCTGCAGAGGGCAGACCTAAGCACTTCTTAATAAAATAAAGTACATGTCAGTGAATACAGCTGTTTGCTGTGGACCACTGGAGAAGGAACTGGCAACCCACTCCAGTATCTCTGCCATAAATACCAAGTGGTTCAGCATGGTGTGCTACATTCCATGAGGTCATGGAGAGTCGGACACAACTGTATGACACACATATTTACTGACTGGGGTTCCCTGGTGGTCCAGTGGTTAGGATCCAGTGCTTTCACCGTTGCAACCTAGGAGCTGTATGCTGTGGCCCACTGGAGAAGGAAATGGCAACCCACTCCAGTATCTCTGCCATAAATACCAAGTGGATCCGCATGACCATGGACATAAAGATGTTCTAGTGTGTTACAGTCCATGAGGTCACAGAGAATCGGAAACGACTGAACAACAAAAAAAAGACATAAGCATTTTTATAGAAAATATGAAATGTATGAGTGTCTGTTTATGTCATGGGCACTTCAATCTTATACTGCTAGTATGTCCTGTAGCCTGAGGGTGAGGGTTATCCATAAAACGGTCATAATTCTATCATAAATATAAATATTATTCACTTTCTTGCAATAACTATAAGCATTTAAAGTCCCTCAGTTCTCCCTTATTTTGGAATGTATTATGCATTATTGAAATAAATATCTAAATTATATAAATATGAATAACATACATTGTGTACAATATCACAAAACAGGATAAATGGTTATTTCTAATACTACATATATTTCATCGCATGATTGTGTCCTTGGGGCTCTTTCAGCTCGGATTGCTGATGCATTGCAGATACTTTCGCTTCTCTTGGGCTTATTCAGGAAAATGCTAAAAATGAAAAAAAAATGACATGTTTTCACCCTAATAATGTAATGAGATGCAGCCCATGAGCTTTGGAGACTCGTGAGATAGTCCAGCTGTAAATGCCATTCATTGGACTGATTTTGTCTCCATTATACATTTATATTTATAGCTAGAAAATGTTTTTTAATGATCTGACATATAGTAATGCTAATAGAAAGTAAATAAAAATAAGTTGTGGGTGTATATCGCTCAGTCGTGTCCGTCTCTCCGTGACCTCATGTACTGCAACACACCAAATTGATCCACTTGTTATTCATGGTAGGGATACTGGAGTCAGTTCCTTCTCCAGTGGGCCACAGCATACAGCTCCTGGTATTCGTAGGTGGTCTCCCATCCAAGTACTGACCAGTCCCAACCCTGTATTGCTTCAGGGTGGTGTGACTTCTTGGTTCCCTGACTGGAATCGAACCTAGGTTGCAGCGGTGAGCGCACCAAATCCTAACCATGTTATTATATGATAAATACAAGAACAACGACATATACGTTTTTAAACATGCTCATTAAAAGATTATCCAATCAGAAACAGTTCTGTGGTCTCTACTCTATAACTCTAAACCCAGTGTGTCCAATGGAAGGTCTCCACTGATACTAAATAGTTAATCATCCATTATATAGACACATACCTCATCATCATGAGCTACAAGAGCTTGCAATCAATGTGTTCTAGTTCTTGCACTACATCTGAACCATAGTTATATATTTTGTTGTTGTTTCGTTGTTCAGTCGTGGCCGAATCTCCATGACCCTATGGACTGCAGCGGACCAGGCACATCCCTCAGCCACGGCCCCTCTAAGCTCCCTCAAACTCATGCTCATTGCTTCAATAATCTCATCTATCCATCTCCGCCTCTGCTGTCTCTTTTATATATATATACTAGCAACTTGCCCGTCAAAAATGACAGCAATAAAATGTGAATCCTGGCAATGCTGTCTGCCACACAATGGGAGCCTCGCCTTCGGCGCTCATCACGGGCCTCACAACGAGCGCCTTTGGCCCTTCTCCCCTCCCCTGTGTCTCTTCCCCCATGTCTCTACACCACACTCTTCCCTTTGTGTCTCTTCCCTCACCTCTCCCCTCCCCTGGGTCTCTTCCCCCCCTCTCCCCTCGCCTGTGTCTTTCCCCCCTCCCCCTCTCTCATGTGTCTTCCTCCCCCTCTCCCCTGTGTCTTCCTCCCCCTCTCCCCTCCCCCTGTATTTTCCTCCCCCTGTGTCTTCCTCCCCCTCTCCCCTGTGCCTTCCCCCCCTCTCCCATGTGTCTTCCACCCTCTCCCTCCTGTGTCTTCCTCCTCCTCTCCCCTGTGTCTTGCTTCCCCTCCCCTCCTGTGTCTTACTCCCCCTCTCCCCTGTGTCTTCCTCCCTCTCTCCCTTGTGTCTTCCTCCCCCTCTCTTCTGTGTCTTCCCCCCTCTCCCCTGTGCCTTCCTCCCCCTCTCCCCTGTGCCTTCCTCCCCCTCTACCCTGTGTCTTCCTCCCCACTATTCTCTGTGTCTTCCTCCCCCCTCTCCCCTGTGTCTTCCTCCCCCTCTCTCCTGTCTTCCCCCCTCTCCCCTGTGCCTTCCTCCCCCTTTCCCCTGTGTCTTCCTCCCCCACTATTCCCTGTGTCTTCCTCCCCCCTTTGTCTTCCTCCCCCCCTCTGCAGTTCGCGGCAGCTCTGTACGCATTTAGGAAGTAGTGGTAAGTGTGTACGCTCCCATGCTGTGTTACACACTTACCAGAATTATTATAGTTGATATATATTAAATTACCCCTAGATCACCTTCTCCTCTAATAAATTGAAATACCTCCTTTACTCCACACACCTGCTGCTAGTAGAGAACCCCTACCCAGCTGTGGGTCCTGGTGCTTTGCACCTGCTGCACCAGCAGTAGCTCCACCACTGGGGAATAAATGGAAAACACAATAACAAAAAAAACGTTTACTTTTACTTTTATGATATACCGTAAATATCTTTATTTACGGGTAAACCTTGAACTTATATAATTAATATCTAATCAATATTATAACGATAATCCCAAATATATTGACCATAAAAATGCCTTTTTTAAAGACTTAATTTCCTTCTACAACAAGCTCCATGGATGATTTTTTATGATGATTATTTCACGTGTTTTTGTGCCTTGCGCTAGTCACGTCTCCCACCAGCGCATGGCAGAGAACGTGGCCTGCAGCAATGCATTGTGGGCCACCACTACTCGACCCAACATCTGCTGTCACATCTGTATCCATTTCTTTACATTCTTTCTGTCAATTAACATTCCACGGAAGACTACGGATACAATTAGAAAACCACAGGCAGAAAACGAAGTGCTGTTGTGGAATTAGCATCGGGTCCCCTCCCAAGTGTCCCCAAGACCGTCTTAAGCTCTTCTGAAGGAAAAATTTAATGGGATATTAAATTCAATGTTACTAGGTATATAATATCCCTGTGTATCTATGTCCTTTATTTGTATTACAAATCAAACAAATAGTCCCTGTATGGGTCTGCCCACTGCAGCATATGCAGACATAAACTCTGTAGAGCTGGACGTGCAGTGTAGTGTCCTAGCCTATCAGAGACCATCTCAACAGCATTTTGCTGAACTATGGTAACTAATTGGTTGGTATAAAACACAGCTCAGCAAGTACTGCTGCAGAGAGCAGTGACCCATACAGGGACTATTTACTATGTATATTAATGATTATTTTGGAATATTTTTGATGGAAAGAAACTGTTTGCATACACTACTACTACTGATTCTCCTCTATCGGATGTATTCATAATCCAGGAAACTTTTAAATAATTTTAAATGGATGTCGTAACACAAATGTTTTATCATCAGGGTCTAAAACAATTGAGGGGTATCGTTATACATTATATTTAAATACATGTCTAATAATGTAACTAACTGGAAGATAAATGATAAAAAATATAAAATGACCATCTGCTGTGTAACGAGGCGCGGAAACATAAAATTGCCTTGTCTGAGGTTATTATTACCTATCAAGGCAAACAGATACATTGTTGTACCTGCCTCTGATTGGCTACAACTAATTATGAATTTTATGCTAATTTACCTTAGATTTTCAGTGTTGTTCATTCTCAAAATCAACTGCCTGAAAACTGAAGACATTCGTCAAACTTTAGGGTAAATTTACTAATGTTTATTTGGGGATTTTTTTCATGCACAAAAATGTTTGCATACACTACTGATTCTCCTCTATCAGATGCATTTATAATCCAGGACACTTTTATAAACCTTTAAAATTAAAATAAGAATAATATAGTTGTCTGCCCTCACTATAGAGAAGCCTGTCACTGCTCCATGTTTCTGATTTACTGTCTGCCCAAAAATGACCTTTTTAATATGAAAAAAATGCTGTAGCATTCGCTATGTTAGGAGATCACTGACACACAGTATGTACGCTTTAACCTGAGCGGCTTTTCATTATTTCTGAATATTATAAGAAACTAGTAACTTGCCCGTCATAAATGACAGTCATATGTTATGGTAAGTTGTTTGTGCTGTCTCTCTGTGCTGTCTCTCTGTGCGTCTCTCTCTGAGCTATCGCTCTCTCTGCGCCCTCTCTCTGTCTGTGTGCCCTCTGTGTGTGTGTGTGCTCTCTCTCTCTGTGCCCTCTGTCTCTTTCCCTGCTTCCCCTCTCTCTCTGTGTGCACTCTCTCTCTGAGCTGTCTCTCTCTGTACGCTCTCTCTCTATCTATAATATATATATATATATATATATATATATATATATATATATATATATATATTAAACCGTAACAACTCTCTCATCTGCCTGAAGCTTAAGAAGGTATATGGAAGTTTCCTGGATTATGAGGCATCTGATGAGGAGACTCAGTAGTGTATGGAAACATTTTTCTTCAGTTTTCTGGCAGTTGATTTTGAGAAGGAACATCTATATACAATTCATAATTACAGGCGCCCCGTCACATTTGCGGGGGATCCGTTCCTGGGGTTCCCACGAATGTAAAAAAAAAAAGGAACTAAAACACGGGTAAACTATCACTTTACCCATGTTTTGACCCATGGGAAGGGGTCTAGGTGGTGGGTGGCTGTCTACTAAGGCCCAAGCGTTCATTTCAGGCAAGGGGTGGGGTTTAGCGTCCCCCTGCACCTCAGCGAAGGACTCCCTGGCCAGATCATGCATGATCCTAGTTTAAAATAAAAAAAAATGTTGAATCTGCAAGGGTCAATCCCGTGGATGTCGAGGGAGGACTGTAGTTTGGGTCAATCAGAGGCAGCTACAAAATTGTAGCAGTGTATAGGAATTCAGTCTCTGTAGCAAAGCATCATGGGACGTGTAGTCTTTTGTTCCCACCATACAAAATCAAGGAAGCAGCGTCTGGCAGATCTCTGCACTGTGCTGCTGTTGGCTTGAAGGCTAGTATAGGGTTAAAAACTGAACTTGAATGCAGTTTTTCTATTGGCTAGTACAGTGTGCCCACACAAGCAGCTCTGGGGGTGTGGAAACAATTTTTTTTAAAAATAAAATAAATGTGTGTGTGTATATTATGACTCCATGTAATGTGCGTGTCTGATATAAGCAGCAATTGTTAGATTAGAGAGAGGTAGCAACAGTAAACACCTTGTAAAGAATGGAGGGCCCTGTTTTTGAGCATAAAATCAAATGTACATAGAGCTTGTTTCCAAGGCCTGACACAAGATTGAAAACTCGCAAACTTACAATCTAAGGGTTGAGTAAATCTATTAGATTCCAGGTGGACAACATTTGCTAATATAAAATAATGTACCTTTCGAAATATGTGCACTATAGTGAAGCAGCGTGTTCCCATCATACAATAAACTCCCGCTAAATCTGCATAATGTGCACTATCTGGCAGTTCGAGACTGCAAAAAAAAAAATTAAAAAAAAAATTTCTAATTGGTTTTTTGGGCCCTATATCGCCTAGTTTAAATGATAATTCCTTTTTAAAGTCATTTGAGGGATTTTGGGGGGGTGTAAGGGTCGTTGAGACACTTAAATTCGGGACTCCTGATTAACCTGCAACTATCCGGCAATAGGGTGTCCCCATAGGTGCCGGATAACGGGGAGTTTACTGTACTTACTATGTTACATTAAGTCCGTCAGTAAAAGGGGAATCTGTCCAACTCTCTTTAAATTTAATTAAAACTATTTCTGATTTTTCAATAAAGAGACTTAATAGACCCATGATGATTTGGCTCCGTTCTCCAGGGGTGTCCCATTGCCCCCCTCCCAGTCTATCCTATGTGTAATACATGTCTGCTATGCGAGCGATAATGATCATCACTTCTAATGATGGGAACAGCCAATAACAGAGCTGGCTAAATTAATTATTATTTATTATAGTGGTAAACTACCTCCTCAAAAAATCCACTACACAAGCTAGGAACCGGCCCCATGCTGATGAGAGGCAGTAATCTTAAAATGGCTGTATGTGGGTGGGATTCCTGGCTTGTGTATAATCAGGGGAGCTGATAAGAGGCTGATGAGTGTAACGGAACCCATCACTGTTTTACCCTGTTTTATGATTATTATGGTTAAAATATGATCCTACTATTATACTGCATGTATGTTGGTTTATGCTCTGCAGAATATTGGCCCAGACTATTGCAGACCTTGGCATAATGGATAATCCTATTACAGAGACTCTTCATAAGATAAGGACGTCTATTGTATACAGTGTTTTCATTCTCAGACATAAGAACAAAGGAGGATGATCTAATCCATGTCTGATTGCATCAAAGTTGCCAGGTAGCCTCAGGGAGGTGTCACCCACCTATTGTTCTCTTTATGTGTATTGTGTGGCCAAATATGGGCATGTGTATTGCCTGTGGGAAGAGATGTGTATAAATATTTCTGCACAACAAAATAAAGTCAGTATTCATTTGACTCCCAAATTGTGTGTCGTCCAATATGGGAGGTCGGTGATGGTGAGACTGTAGTGCTTCTTGGATATTTTACCGTATACCAGCGGAGATATTGGATTCGTGTTCCAACTCCGTTACAATGAGTATAAACTAAAATTATAATTGCTGGTTCTTCAAAAGATTAGGTATTCCATATATATGACTACAGTTTTAATATAGACTCCCCATGCCGCACTGGCGCCACGCCTGCGCAGTGCGGCATTTACAGAATCCCATACAATAGTTTCTATAGTGCGCATGCGTTCCCATGCGAAACTATATTAGGTCGTATATGTGCGGCTCAGTATGATAACATGCGGCTCAGAATGCTTGAAAAGGGGATCTTACTGCCAGGTAACATTGCAGGTCTTTATTTTGACCACTACAGAGACAGACAAGCAGACTGTGATCCTAATTAGCAGCCGCTCATTTGCATATAAATACAGCAACAACAACATGGAATTTCCCTGGATTTATCCACTTTAGAAAGAAATTAACAACACGACATATACCAAGTGACAGGGCATTTAAAGAGATTGTGCAGATTATTAGCCATTCATTTGTCATGAAGAACAAAAAGAGGAGGATATAATAATTGGTCAGATACGTCCTTCGCCTTGCTCTATGTCCTTAGTTCATCAGATAAGATCTATGGACAATGGCATGTCATTGCATCCCCTGTAGTACGGCGCGGGCTCGGCGCTCTCACAGGATGCCAGGAGCTGAGCTCTGTGTAAAGATTTCGGCTCTCCAGGTTTTGGTAATCAGTCGCTGCTATTTATAGAAGAGAAGCCGCTATTAATTCCAGATTACAGTAAAAAGAACTAAGCGTGCCATGTGAGATGTAACCCTTCCTGGGCATGCTGTCATGCTGGTATTTATGCCCGTCTGATGCTAGTTGTATGATACACAGTAACTACAATTAATATGCAAGATTACCAGCCTGATAAAAGTTATGTTTTACATTATTGTATCCATCTCTTTTCTCTTCTCAACAGCTTGAATTAGGACCGATGCCGCTCCTATATCCCGGTCCCCAACGACAAAGAGGGATGAGGAGAGCCCAGCACTACAAATATGTATCTATAATTATAATGATCATTTAGCTTATGGTGGGCATGAGAGTGATAGCAGCCTCCACTGGTCATAGTACAATCTTCTGTATTTTTATAATTATAGATAGATTATTGATGAATGTATCTGCATATAAAATATTCTCTGATCATATCAGTGCACAATTATATGGCAATGTAGTGTGCAATATGTAGTATCACCCTGTGAAAAATGTTCAATGCCTTAAATGGATATGGAAGGTTTCTATTATTTACTATGTATATAATATACCTGTGTATATATTTACTTTATGTACTTTATTTTATTAAGAAGTGCTATTTTATTACATTTGATTATATACAATTCCCTATCACCCCTACCTATACATGCGATCTCTGCCTAATCACTATCTTGTGTCCTCTCTGTCTCGTGTCCTCTCTATCTCTTGTCCTTTTATCCCTTGTCCTCTCTATCTTGTGTCCTCTCTGTCTTGTGTCCTCTCTGTCTTGTGTCCTCTCTGTCTTGCGTCCTCTCTATCTTGTGTCCTCTCTATCTCGTGTCCTCTCTATCTTGTGTCCTCTCTGTCTTGTGTCCTCTCTGTCTTGTGTCCTCTCTGTCTTGTGTCCTCTCTATCTTGTGTTCTCTCTATCTCGTGTCCTCTCTGTCTTGTGTCCTCTCTACCTCTTGTCCTCTCTATCTCGTGTCCTCTCTATCTCTTGTCCTCTCTGTCTCGTGTCCTCTCTATCTCATGTCCTCTCTGTCTTGTGTGCTCTCTATCTCATGTCTTCTCTGTCTTGTGCCCTCTATATCTCTTGTCCTCTCTATCTCGTGTCCTCTCTGTCTTGTGTCCTCTCTATCTCGTGTCCTCTTTATCTCTTGTCCTCTCTGTCTCGTGTCCTCTCTATCTCATGTCTTCTCTGCCTTGTGTCCTCTATATCTCTTGTCCTCTCTATCTCGTGTCCTCTCTATCTCATGTCCTCTCTATCTCGTGTCCTCTCTGTCTCGTGTCCTCTCTGTCTTGTGTCCTCTCTATCTCTTGTCCTCTCTGTCTCGTGTGCTCTCTATCTTGTGTCTTCTCTGTCTTGTGTCCTCTCTATCTCTTGTCCTCTCTATCTCGTGTCCTCTCTGTCTTGTGTCCTCTCTGTCTCATGTCCTCTATAATCTCTTGTATTCTCTATCTCGTGTCCTCTCTATCTCGTGTCCTCTCTGTCTTGTGTGCTCTCTATCTCGTGTCCACTCTGTCTCGTGTGCTCTCTGTCTCTTGTCTTCTCTGTCTCGTGTCCTCTCTATCTCATGTCCTCTCTATCTCGTGTCCTCTCTGTCTCGTGTCCTCTCTGTCTCGTGTCCTCTCTGTCTTGTGTCCTCTCTATCTTGTGTCCTCTCTATCTCGTGTCCTCTCTGTCTCGTGTGCTCTCTGTCTCGTGTGCTCTCTGTCTCGTGTCCTCTCTATCTTGTGTCCTCTCTATCTCGTGTCCTCTCTGTCTTGTGTCCTCTCTATCTTGTGTCCTCTCTATCTCGTGTCCTCTCTGTCTCGTGTGCTCTCTGTCTCGTGTGCTCTCTGTCTCGTGTGCTCTCTATCTCATGTCCTCTCTATCTCTGGCCCTCTCTTTCTCGTGTACTCTCTATCTCTTGTCCTCTCTATCTTGTGTCCTCTCTATCTCGTGTCCTCTCTGTCTTGTGTCCTCTCTATCTCGTGTCCTCTCTGTCTTGTGTCCTCTCTATCTTGTGTCCTCTCTATCTCATGTCCTCTCTATCTTGTGTCCTCTCTGTCTCATGTCCTCTCTATCTCGTGTCCTCTCTGTCTCTTGTCCTCTCTATCTTGTGTCCTCTCTATCTCTTGTCCTCTCTATCTCTGGTCCCCTCTATCTAGTGTCCTCTCTATCTTGCGTCCTCTCTGTCTCGTGTCCTCTTTATCTTTTGTCCTCTTTATCCCTTGTCCACTCTCTCTCGTGTCCTCTCTATCTCATGTCCTCTCTATCTCATGTCCTCTCTGTCTCGTGTCCTCTGTCTCGTGTCCTCTCTGTCTCGTGTCCTCTCTATCTCGTGTTCTCTCTATCTCTTGTCCTCTCTATCTCTTGTACTCTGTATCTCGTGTCCTCTCTATCTTTTGTCCTCTTTATCCCTTGTCCACTCTATCTCTTGTACTCTCTATATCGTGTCCTCCCTATCTCTGGCCCTCTCTATCTCTTGTCCTCTCTATCTCGTGTTCTCTCTATCTCGTGTCCTCTCTATCTCGTGTCCTCTCTATCTCTGGCCCTCTCTATCTTGTGTCCTCTCTATCTCGTGTCCTCTCTGTCTCGTGTCCTCTCTGTCTTGTGTCCTCTATATCTCTTGTCCTCTCTATCTCATGTCCTCTCTGTCTTGTGTCCTCTCTATCTCGTGTCCTCTCTATCTCTTGTCCTCTCTGTCTCGTGTCCTCTTTATCTCTTGTCCTTTCTGTCTCGTGTGCTCTCTATCTTGTGTCTTCTCTATCTTGTGTCCTCTCTATCTCTTGTGCTCTCTATCTCGTGTCCTCTCTGTCTCATGTCCTCTATAATCTCTTGTCTTCTCTATCTCGTGTCCTCTCTATCTCGTGTCCTCTCTGTCTCGTGTGCTCTCTGTCTCGTGTCTTCTCTGTCTTGTGTCCTCTCTATCTCGTGTCCTCTCTATCTCATGTCCTCTCTATCTCGTGTCCTCTCTGTCTCGTGTCCTCTCTGTCTTGTGTCCTCTCTATCTCGTGTCCTCTCTGTCTCGTGTCCTCTCTATCTCTTGTCCTCTCTGTCTCGTGTCCTCTCTATCTCATGTCCTCTCTATCTCGTGTCCTCTCTGTCTCGTGTCCTCTTTGTCTTGTGTCCTCTCTATCTTGTGTCCTCTCTATCTCATGTCCTCTCTATCTCGTGTCCTCTCTGTCTCTTGTCCTCTCTGTCTCGTGTCCTCTCTGTCTCGTGTCCTCTCTATCTCTTTTCCTCTCTATCTCTTTTCCTCTCTATCTCTGGTCCTCTCTATCTTGTGTCCTCTCTATCTCTTGTCATCTCTATCTCTGGTCCTCTCTATCTTGTGTCCTCTCTATCTCGTGTCCTCTCTGTCTCGTGTCCTCTCTGTCTCTTGTCCTCTCTGTCATGTGTCCTCTCTGTCTCTTGTCCTCTCTATCTCTGGGCCTCTCTATCTTGGTCCTCTCTATCTCGTGTCCTCTCTGTCTCGTGTCCTCTCTGTCTCTTGTCCTATCTATCTATCTCTTGTCCTCTCTATGTCGTGTCCTCTCCATCTCTAGTCCTCTCTATCTTATGTCCTCTCTATCTCGTGTCCTCTCTATCTCTGGCCCGCTCTATCTTGTGTCCTCTCTATCTCTGGCCCTCTCTATCTTGTGTCCTCTCTATCTCGTGTCCTCTCTATCTCGTGTCCTCCCTATCTCTGTCCCTCTCTATCTTGTGTCATCTCTATCTTGTGTCCTCTCTATCTCGTGTCCTCCCTATCTCTGGCCCTCTCTATCTCATGTTCTCTCTATCTCGTGTCCTCCCTATCTCTGGCCCTCTCTATCTCGTGTCCTCTCTATCTCTGGCCCTCTCTATCTCTGGCCCTCTCTATCTTGTGTCCTCTCTATCTTGTGTCCTCTCTATCTCGTGTCCTCTCTATCTTGTGTTCTTTCTATCTCGTGTCCTCTCTATCTCTTGTCCTCTCTATCTCATGTCCTCTCTATCTCTGGCCCTCTCTATCTCGTGTCCTCTCTATATCGTGTCCTCCCTATCTCTGGCCCTCTCTATCTCATGTTCTCTCTATCTCGTGTCCTCTCTATCTCTGGCCCTCTCTGTCTCGTGTCCTCTCTATCTCGTGTCCTCTCTATCTTGTGTCCTCCCTATCTCTGGCCCTCTCTATCTTGTGTCCTCTCTATCACTGGCCCTCTCTTTCTCGTGTCCTCTCTATCTCTGGCCCTCTCTGTCTCGTGTCCTCTCTATCTCGTGTCCTCTCTATCTTGTGTCCTCCCTATCTCTGGCCCTCTCTATCTTGTGTCCTCTCTATCTTGTGTCCTCTCTATCTCGTGTCCTCCCTATCTCTGGCCCTCTCTATCTCATGTTCTCTCTATCTCGTGTCCTCTCTATCTCTGGCCCTCTCTATCTCGTGTCCTCTCTATCTCTGGCCCTCTCTATCTCTGGCCCTCTCTATCTCGTGTCCTCTCTATCTCTGGCCCTCTCTATCTCTGGCCCTCTCTATCTCGTGTCCTCTCTATCTCTGGCCCTCTCTATCTTATGTCCTCTCTATCTTGTGTCCTCTCTATCTCATGTCCTCTCTATCTCGTGTCCTCTCTATCTCGTGTTCTTTCTATCTCGTGTCCTCTCTATCTCATGTCCTCTCTATCTCTGGCCCTCTCTATCTCGTGTCCTCTCTATATCTTGTCCTCCCTATCTCTGGCCCTCTCTATCTCGTGTTCTCTCTATCTCGTGTCCTCTCTATCTCTGGCCCTCTCTGTCTCGTGTCCTCTCTATCTCGTGTTCTCTCTATATCGTGTCCTCTCTATCTCTTGTCCTCTCTATCTCATGTCCTCTCTATCTCATGTCCTCTCTATCTCTGGCCCTCTCTATCTCTGGCCCTCTCTATCTCTGGCCCTCTCTATCTTGTGTCCTCTCTATCACTGGCCCTCTCTTTCTCGTGTCCTCTCTATCTCTGTCCCTCTCTATCTCGTGTCCTCTCTTTCTCGTGTACTCTCTATCTCTTGTCCTCTCTATCTTGTGTCCTCTCTATCTCGTGTCCTCTCTATATCGTGTCCTCCCTATCTCTGGCCCTCTCTATCTCGTGTTCTCTCTATCTTGTGTCCTCTCTATCTCATGTCCTCTCTATCTCTGGCCCTCTCTATCTCGTGTCCTCTCTATCTCATGTCCTCACCATGTATTCTCATGTGATATCATGCTGCCATAATATAGATATGTCAGTGCTAATACCGTAGTCATATACTGTAAGTGATATATAATCTTTTGAAGAACCAGGAATTATACTGCAGTGGAATCTACCATTTTAGTTTCTACTCATCAGCTTCCTAATGTATGAGGAGAATACAGAGAAAGCTGCTAAAACTGCCAGTGCTTTAGTCAAGACTAATGAAAAGCTCAACGGGATATGGAAGGTTCCTGGATGTTACTAGATACATAATACCCCTGAGCATAAATTTACTTTTATATATTTTATTTTTTAAGAAGTGCCTATAAGCTCTGTTTTTACTGCCAAAAACCCCCAAATAATCCCTTTATGGGCTGTCCTCTGCAGCATATGCAGACACAGACTCTGCTGTACTTGCTGTCCTCATACTAACCAATCAGTGACCATCTCTCAGAAAATTCTGCAACATCCTGCTGGGATGTGGTCCCTGATAGGCTAGGACACTACACATAGAGTCTGTGTCTACATACGCTGCAGAGGGCAGACCCATACAGGGACTTTTTTATGCAGTAAAACTCGATCATATAAGCACTTCTTAATAAAATAAAGTACATAAAAATAAATAGATAGACAGGGATATTATATACCAAGTAAAATCCAGGAACCTTCAGACACCCCCTCCTGAGTAAGTTGCGAATGTGATCAGCTGAGAAAAGACAGAAAATAATAACTACATCTAAATATAAAGGTGATATTTATTATTTTCAAATACATTTTGCCCGTTATCAAGATTAATTATTTAACATTAGGACCCTAATTGCAGCCCCTGGGAAGCTTAGTGAGTAGTGGTCATTGGCGGCTTTCTCTTTAGTTATTTTATTCCTTCTTTTCATCGTTCGCACCCCCTTCTCCTTCTCCTACCCATATATTTTTGCCCCTCACTCCTTCCCCCTCTATCTCTTCTTTCTTCATCTTCTTTTTTCCCTACATTCTTCTTTACACATCATCTGTTATCCCCTGCCCTCCAATGAGACTATCATTAGAGTACTGACCCCAGAGACTTTCCCGGCATCCCGTAGCCCCCCTATAATTACATATCCTCGGCAGAGAGGGGCTCAATCATCACCCCTCTATATACACTGACAGCCCGGGCTCCGTCCCTATTCTGGGAACTAACGCCCTCTGTTGGTACATGTAAGGAACAGACAACTACCAAAAACGTAAAATAATACATTTCACACTTTATTAATTAATATATCATTTTTGGTGCGCATATATCAGGACAATAACCCACATGATCCTGCCATCCTTTATAGCTTGTTTAATTTTATTTATAAGTGATCCATTTATTCTGACCGGGTTATCAGTGCCGTGTTACTCAAATATTGGACAAAAAAATAATAAATACATAAAAAAATAGATTTTTGGGTTTTGTCTTAAATTTAATTCTATTATCTGGAATTGGATTTTGAAAAAAAAAATAAAAAATGCTGACACCAATAGAGATGTGTTTATTCATAACTTTGTGATTACCGGTATATATGTATATATAAATATATATTAAAAAAAAAAAAAAAAAATATATATATATATATATATATATATATATATATATAAATATAAAAAAAATAATAAAAAAATTAATATATATATATATATATATATATATATATATATATATATATATATGTGAACAAGACCTTATTCCTTGTGCCATACATAGCCAATCAGATGTACAATGGCAAAATGTTATTTTGTAAGAACTATTTTTTTTGCTTCTTTTTAACTCTTTTATCTCTCTATTATTCTAAAAAGTTACATTGTATATTCTCTCTTTTACGGATATTCCATTTTATTCCCTTGCCACCGACTTTCATTTTAAAAGAATATTAGAACTACCTTACCTATACCTTCAACTAGCAGTTTTTCTCTACAGTAATTCATTCTTGAGATAGCATGCATTGTTTGTGCTGCTCTTTTTATGCTAATGTCCGGCTCCATACGCATGATCATTTGGTCACCATAACTAACAAGCAAACAGTGATATGAATTAGCATATAAATGCAGCCAATTAATATTAAGTAGCTGCTCATTTGAATAATAAATAATCTTTTGCATAACAACACAAGACAAACAGTGCTAAATATCTCAACAATATATTGCTTTGTAAAAAAAATGACTCGTACAATGGATACTTTTTTAGGTAGATAAATGAATTAAAAGTTATCTAAACATATAAAAATAAAATAATATTTTTTTCTTATTTATTACATTTTTTATTTGATCATTTAACTTATAGCGGGCAATGAGTAAGAGAAGCCCCCACCCGGCGTACAGTAACAAATAGTATAATATTGTGCACATTTGGATGTGTAATATCAGGACGTCCGAATATGACCCAAATGTACAATTTTTTGTGATTTTTACGGACAGCGGTTGCGCCCCCCAGTAATTGATGGGCACGTAGTTAACCAATTAGGTGCAGTGTTTGGTATTTCCGACAATGAGAAAAGTGATTTCCCAACTGGAGGCTTGAGATGGAAGATGGTGAGATGTCTCACCTCTCTAATGAGACCTCGGGACAGCGAGGTGATACTGCGCTGTCATACACGGTACTCATATATGTATCATGGGAATGCTATATATATATATATATATTTACAAAGTAGAATACAATACAGATGTGTCAGTAGACAGCTTGGTGCAACAGAAATGAGAACTCTGAAGAGCTTACAATCTAGAAGAACATAAGGACCTGGCTACACCAGCTGTCCTGTGATAAGTTTGTTGTTGTTTAGGCGTTTAGATGTGTCCGACTTTCTGTGACCCTATGGACTGGAACACGCCAGGCACATCTATCAGCCACTGCCCCTCTGAGCTCCCTCAAGTTCATGTTCATTGCTTCAATCTGTTCGCCCTTCTTCAAGTGCTTTAATTTTTCTTCCCAGTCTTCTCTAGGGAATTCCGTCTTCTCATGATATAGCTAAAATTTTTGAGCTTCAGCCTCATGATCAAACCTTCCAGTGAACAGTTTGTCTTGATGCTATATCTTTACAATAAATAGTAGTTAGTGATAAGTTTGCAGTAAAATACACAATTCTGTGCCATATGTCTATATTATTATTTTTGGTGTTTTCCAGTTAATATAAGGTGTGAGCTCTTTAATATCTCACAATGTAGGGATTCTAGCCCAAAATGACCCTGTTATATTAGAAATCACTAACAAGAGGACTGTGGTATGATTTAAGTAACAACGTATGTGAAGATAGTTACTAAAGGAGGACGCAAGCTGGAGACTTGGATTTTAGTAAATACGCCCAGTAAAATGACATAGAAATGGAGAAAGTCTTCAGGACGTCTCAAAACATTAATACAACTAATCTCATAACCTTAACCCTATCAATGGTGGAGGCCTGCAATGAGTTAAAGGGTTGATATTTATTGCTAATAGACATAAAGAGAGGGCGGGGGTGTGATAGAAACCTCATCAGCTTTCCTATTGAATGCTCATGCAGTTTTAGCTGCCACATTCTCACTGTGCAGATAGAAACTTCCTCTGCATTCTAAGTCTTCTCCCAGCTCAGGGGATGGATCAGCATAAACCAACCTGCAGCATGTTAAAGGGAATAAATTAAAGGCTGTGTTATATCTGCCTATTTTAAAATGTGTTTCTTTTTAATTATAGGAATAAAGGGATGAAATAATTAAAGGAAAAGTGTAGTAGATGAAGGGAGGGCCTTCCAGAAGAAGTCCTTGGCAGGTCACAATTATTATAAATATATTTATAACTACAAATATCCACCAAACCGATATTACCAGTAATTGCTAATTATCGCTTGGGTGGGTCTGGCTGTATTATTTTCAGTGTGCAGACCCCAGTGTAATTAGGCAGATTCGGCTAATTGCTCCTTGACATAGCTCTGCCACTTCAGTTTCATGTGACTTTATACTGAAAACATACAAGCAGAGCTCTGGGGGCAATTGCCAATTATTACCAATAAGTACCCATTAGAAAGAGATATCAACATTTACTTGGCTGGTGGATAAAAAAGTTTGATTGACAGGTAAATATTTCAGATGCCAATGTAAGTTTACTGTAACAAAATGCAGTTTAATAACTTTTAATTAGAATTGCTATTACCTATAGATTATAATTATACCATATTGGGAAGCTCGGCTCCTTTTAATGAAGTAACTAATCTTACATGGTGTAAGAAACAAATGGGCAATTTATACAATGTATTTATACATATATATATATATATGTATATATATATATATACATATATATATATATATATATATATATATATATATATATATATATATATATATAAATAATCAGAGTATTGCAAATTATTGATTATTCAACAGTATTACTGGACATTCACGGCTACCTCACTCTTCATATATATAGATAGATAGATATACACAGTACACACATATATATATATATATATATATATATATACACATACAACTATCAAAAAGGAAGTTGCTTATCACAAATCTTATCATTTAACGTAGTAAATTGGTAACAAAATGTACATTATAGATCATATATAGTACAATGCTTTATTTTACGATGTGATTATTTAGCAAAAGATCACAATAGGTATATATACATGATCAATTCCTTCGCTAGGTTATATTTTAGTTATGGTAAATATATTATATATGTATTCAGTTAATCCAGCTGAGTTTTCTTTGGAGTTTACCATAAATATATAATTCTCTAATCAGTGTTGTTTTGTATACACAGCACTATATAGTAATCACCGAGCCCCTATAGGGACATATATGGCTCAGGGTAGTGTTATTATACATCACTCATCACATTTATAAGGACAGGGACATCTCAGCACACTGCTTGGGAAGCTAAAAGGCTGCACAAGAGACATGTAAATACAATAAGAAGTCACATGAGATGAAGACATCAGCTTTCCATTACTTCAGCGCAGAGCATAGATGGGCTAACACTTACTCTCCTACATTGTGATAGAAATCTCTGTGAATAATCCATTGGATTGAATTAAAAGAAGGTAATGCACTGTGTACTGCAGAAATATGGACAGCACGTTTTAACCCACCTGTCAATGTCCTCATATATAAAATGTATAATGAAGCCCAATGCAGAAGATTTTACATCTAGATGTGGCTTTTCAGGTAAAAGTACTAAATTCATACATTTATGAAGGTAATTAAATTAAAAGGGGGTTTGTTAAAGAAAGGGTAAAACATAAAGATAGAAAGATAAATAGATAGATAAACATATGATATACATACATATAAATACAGATATATCAATATATACAAATATACAAGTATATATATATATATATATATATATATATATATATATATATTGTTCATAAGGTGTTAATTTTGTCTTTGCCTTGTACTTAAGCCATGTATAGCGGTGCTTTACAAATAAAGATAATAATAATAATAAAAATATATATATATAGAAATATATATATATATATATATATATATATACTCCAGACCTGAGAACAAGAGGAAGCTCTTGAAAACTCGTCATGATATTTATGAATGTATGAATACATTTGTCCAATAAAAATGTATCACTATATACTGCAATACTCTGATTATTTATATATATATATATATATATATATATATATATATATATATCTATATACATATATATATATATATATATATATATATATATATAGATGTACATCTATATAAATATATATAGCTGAATATATATATATATATATATATTATATATATATATATATAATAGATATAAATATATATATATATATATATATATATAGACATACAGATAGATAGATAGATAGATAGATAGATGGATAGATAGATAGAAAGAAGTACATTATATATATATATATATATATATATATATATATATATATATAAACTATTAAAAGTTTTGAAAAACCTATAATATTTCCCAATTATTAGCTGACCCCAAATCTACTAACATCTTCCTATAAATGTGGATCATAATACAAAGTAAATACAATAATCTCTCTCAGTTTTGAGGCAAATGACATTTTAAGAAGTTTATTTTCTGTGGCCACAAAACCAGCCCAGCAGCCATGTGTATACTAGAGGATCTAACAGCAGTCACATCCATGTATAAGGTCCACCAATCACTTCTCTTATTAGCATATGGAGGCTGCTAATTGATTTGTGTTCTGTTTCACATCACAGGGATAATTATCATGTCAATATTAAATGTGTGCATCCCTAACAGACAAACACAGGGACCATAGCACCTACAGGAGAGTGGCAGAGCTCAAATAATACTGCAATATCTTGGCTTTGTAAGTGCTCATAAAACAGAAGTTACAGAGGCTATAAACATATATAAGACCTGAGACCCATATACATGTTTAGAGGAAGTGCATATAGGAAAGTCCCCTTATCTATATGGACATATACATGTGGACTTTACCCAACATCCTTCTGTGCAACAAGTCAACAAGTACTCAAAAGCTTAAAATATGCCAGGATACTCCATACAGTACATGCATTTAATAAAGAAAATACTCAGCTCTTTTTTTAAATACTCTCCAGGGGTCTTCTGGGGATAACCTGAACCATTGCACACAGAAAGGGGGTGATTACCAAGAGGCAAATATAACAAACTCTGAGTTTAAATGACTATTTAATTACATCCAGGTTCTTAAAGCCAACAGGGGGGGCCTGTTTGGAGTATAGTGCAGTTTCCATATGTGCGTAAATTAGAAAGCATTGCATGTTTCTTTAAATATTTATGTTTTGGATCTAAACATACAATATATTGCATAAATAAATAAATAAACAACGACTTACCAGAGCATAGACAGAACTAAGCACAGAACAGCAGAGTATCAAACACAAACTGGAGTAGACCAGAGTTGATCCCATATCCAAGAAACAGCCTGCATCCAAAATATTTCTAAGGGGGGGGAGATCAGATCTGAGCTTCTGTGCAGTTATCCAAAGAGGCTGATTGCTTGGTAGCCACACTGATCACCTCTTCTGTTCATGTCATATCCCTGGATTTACTTGCCATGAGGCTAGGAGACTCCCAAGAGCAGATATTAGTTGCCAGACAGTGCTCTTCTGCATGTGTTTG